>SNQJ01S0206077.1:0-16312 GCA_010110895.2 Picea sitchensis | reverse complement strand
CAATGCATCAGATATCAAATCATTCAACAGAGAATGGAAACTATTCTAGTTCATATTTACAGGATACATGACATCGGATGAAAATATAGCCATTCATAATAAAAAGGGATAGATCAACATGTATGAATCCAATCCGCGGGAAGACAAAGGGAACAGCCACGTTCCTCCCAACCGTAGAACAGGGTAGCCAAATCTACTTGCCCGATTCACCCCCTAGCCTAACCATGAATCCATGAGGGTGAACTTGGAAACTCCTCCTCAACAGTGTCCTTCAATTCCAACAGTTCTCCTCTTGCCTCACACTTACTCAATAGTGTTCATAACAGCAAGACAATTATGTTTCAACAAGCTCCTCTTGCCTCACACTCAATCCGCAGTGTTCATAATAACAAGAGAGCTCAGGAATCCTTTCTCTGCATACTTGGCAGCGTCCTGCCTCCTCGCATATGCTATTTATCCATTTTTGCCCAGGTATTTTCCCTCCTTTAGGGATTTTTGCAGCTTTTCTTAATCCCTAATTTTCAGGGGCTGCCAGTGGCCAAATCTCTGATTTTCCACTTGTAATCATTAGCCTAGGGGTAGTTCCAACTTGTTCCCCACTCATGGAGTCATGGTCAGCTTATTTTAACGTGGTTGTTCCATTTGTCCTCCTGCAGTTAATATACTTATTCTGTTGTGATACAAGTGTCATAGTCAAATAGTTAGTTGGGTCCAAACAGCTCTCTACCCAACAGTCACAATAATTAAATACAATTATTAAATTCGAAATTTGGAATTGCCATAAATGGCAAAAATTTTCCAAATTCGAATTTTACAAAAACGAAAATAAATTTCCAGCACATAAAAATATTTATTTTTGGGGAATGTCACATCCTTTCCCCCATCAGTAAAACACTGTCCTCAGTGTTCATTCCTTTCCTGGAACAGGATTGGATGAGATTTCTGCAAATCTCCCTCCAATTCCCAAGTTGCCTCCTTAGGACTAAAGTGCTTCCATTGCACCTTTACCTAAGCAATGGCTCTGTTCCGAAGTGTTACTTCTCTCTGGTCCAGAATGCGTAGGGGTTCCACCTAGAACTTGCCCTTGGGTTCCACCTGCACCAAGTTCCAATCAATCATATGAGTAGGGTCATGAATATACTTTTTTAACAAAGAAACATGAAATACATTATGAATTCTTAGATTAGCTAGAAGTGCAAGCTGATATGCTATGGGTCTAATTCGAGTTAGTATCTCGAAGGGCCCACAAAACCTAGATGCCAGCTTGGCACAGTTCCCCAACTTCAGCAAGATTTTTCGGGCTTTGACCTTCAAATAAACATGGTCTCCCACTTCAAATTCCAAGTGTCTTATTTTCTGATCTGCATAGCTCTTTTGTCTGTCCTGTGCTTCTTTCAAGTTCTGTTGTACTTTCTTTACCATGTTCTCCATTTCTTGGAGCATCTCTGGTCCAACCATGAGTCTATCAGTCGGTTTATCCCAGCTAATTAGAGTTGTACACTTTCTGTCGTACAGTATTTCGAAAGGGCTCAACTTAGCCAAAGTTTGGTACCCATTGTTATATGCAAATTCCGCCAAGTGTAGGTAGTCTTCCCACTTGTTCGGTTTTGTTCTTACATACATGCGGAGCATATATTCTATGATTTGGTTTGTCCTTTCGGTCTGTCCATCTGTTTGTGGGTGGTAACTCGTGCTGAAATTCAAATTAGTATTTAGCCTTGTAAACAATTCCTTCCAAAAAGCGGATGTGAATTTTACGTCTCTATCTAAAATCACCATTTTAGGAATACCATGCAGTCTAAAAAGTTCTTTCATGAATATTTCAGCAATGTTAATAGCTTTAAAATTAGACTTTACAGGAATAAAGTGTGCAGACTTATTGAGTTTATCGATTACAACCATGATAGAATCATTATGTTTCTGAGTTTTAGGCAAACCTGTGATAAAGTCCAATGAGATGGTCTCCCATTTCCATTCTGGTACTGGTAATGGCTGTAATAGGCCGGTTGGATGCTGGTGTTCAGCCTTAACCTGCTGGAAATCTTGGCACCTAGCCAAGTACTATGTTGTTTCTCCCTTCATATTAGGCTAGTAAAATAGTTGTCTGAGTGTTGTTATTGTTTTCTGGTAACCTAGATGACCATAGTATGGTTTCTTATGCACTTCGTCTAAAATAGTTAATTTTAGCTCTGAGTGTTGTTATTATTTTTTGGTAACCTAGATGACCAGAGTATGGTTTCTTATGCACTTCGTCTAAAATAGTTGTTATTGTTTTCTAGTAACCTAGATGACCAGAGTATGGTTTCTTATGCACTTCGTCTAAAATAGTTAATTTTAGCTCTGCTGAATCTAGTACGTAAAGTCTGTTTTTAAATCTTAATAGTCCCTCCTTGTCAATACTTATATCTGGTTCATCTGAGTTTGTGACACTATTTTTCAATTCCGCCATCATCTTAGTGTAATTTTCGTCATTAACACATGTCGTTCTTGTTCTTTGTTCCAGATCACTTTTTGCTCTACTGATATTTATCTCAAATAACCCATGGATTCTACGACTTAAAGCATCTGCTACTTTATTTTCCTTACCCTTGATATGTCTAACTTCGAAGTCAAATTCGCTCAAGAAGGCTAGCCACCTTGCTTGTCTTGCATTAAGGTCTGGTTGGTTAAACAGATATTTCACTCCGCTATTATCTATCAATAGTAAGAATTTTCTGCCCATGATATAGTGTCGCCACATTTTTAAGGCATGTATTACTGCTGCCAATTCTAAGTCATGAGTGACATAATTTTTCTCGTGTTCCTTTAATTTCCAGGATTCATAACAAATCACGTGCCCTTCCTGAGTTAGAACACCACCTAGCCCCTCTTTACTTGCATCAACGCATACTGTGAAGTCTTTATCTGGGTCTACTACCTTCAAGATGGGCACTGATGTCAATAATTCTTTTAGCTTGTTAAAATTGTCTTGACACTTTTGCGACCAGTTAAACTTGGTTCCTTTCTTTTGTAATGACGTGATAGGGTAGGCTATCTTGGAGAACCCTTCTATAAATCTGCGATAATACCTGGTGATTCCCATGAATGACCGGATATCTGCCACATCCTTAGGTACTGGCCATTCCATAATGGGTTTTATCTTTTCCAGGTCCACGGCAATACCTTCCAAAGAAATGACATGTCCTAAATATTGTATTTCTTTTTTATAGAAATCACACTTGTCGAATTTTGCGTATAGTTTTTGTTTTCTTAGTGTTTTCAAAACTATTCATAAGTGTTCATCATGTTCCTCCTTCATTTTAGAATAGACCAGAATATCATCAATAAATACTACCACGAACTTGTCTAAGTACTTGCTAAAAATGTTGTTCATCGAGCACATAAACGTGGCTGGTGCATTAGTGAGTCCGAAAGGTATGACTACAAACTCATAGTGTCTGTATCTTGTTCGAAAAGTTGTTTTGTTTATGTCCTAGTCCTTTATCCTAACTTGATGATATCCAGATCATAAATCCAATTTTGAGAAGATCTTGGCCCCACCAACTTGATCGAACAGATCATTTATCCGTGGTAAGGGGTATTTGTTCTTAATGGTCACTTTGTTCAGTTGTCTATAATCGATACATAGTCTTAGAGTACCGTCTTTCTTTTTCACAAAGAGGACTGGTGCTCCCCATGGCGAGACACTTGGTCTGATATACTCTTTATCCAACAATTCCTGTAATTGTATTTTTAATTCTGTCAGTTTTGGTAGACTCATTCGGTAGGGTGATTTTGAGATAGGGGCTGATCCGGGTAGTAAGTCTATGGAGAAATTTATTTCTCTCCTAGGAGGCAATTCTAGTATCTCATCAACAAACATGTCTCTAAATTCACGTAGGACAACAAAGTCTTCTAACATGGGATTTTCTTCTTTTTCTAATAGATTCATTACTTGGATGGCGTAAACTTGACATCCCTTTCTAATACATTTCTTGAATTGCATCGCTAAAACTTGTCTGACTAACACAGGTTTTGGTATGCCTTGGGCTGTTCTAACAGTACCAAAATTATCTTTATAGCTAAGTATCTTTGTATAACAATCTAGTACTGCTTTGTGTTGTTCCAACCAGTCCATCCCAATAATCATATCATAAGACCCTAGTGGTAGGATGTTTAGATTGGTCCTTATATTTTGACCATCTAAACTGAACTCAAGATCAGAAATAAAGTTAACTACTTTTCTTTTAGTCCCTGTTGCTAGTTGTACAAGCTGAGGTTTTTCATGCTTTTGTTTCTTAAGTTTATTCGACTCTACTACATCGGGAGTAATATAACTTAACGTAGCTCCAAGGTCAATTAAAATAGAAATTCGAGTGTCAAGGATTTTACCTTCAATCTCTACCACTGAGGATTGGTGGTCAGCTTGTCGACCATATATGGCTGCATTTATCTGATGCAGACTTCTGCCCATGTCACCCACTATCGAGGCTTCCTGCAAATTGTGAACAACAGTTCTGTTTGCTGCAATTAAACGTGGACAGTTCCTCCTTAGATGAGGTTCTCCACACTCCCAACACTTTAATGGCTCGTGGGAGTTGTCCCCAAACTTATTCATTCCAAGGTTTACCAGTTTACTGCTACCTTGCGTATTCGGATGATTGGAGTGAAAATCCTTCCTTGGGAAACCCTTTGCTACATTCTAATAAGGAGCTGGTTGGTATCTCTTCTTCCGCTGGTTTATTCCATCTTGCTTCTTATCCTTCCAGGTCTTGGGAAACTCTACCCATTTTTTATACTGGTCATAACACATTCGTGCCTTCCTGAATGACTCACTCAAGGATTTGGGGTTGTCAAACTCAATTCTGTCCCTGTAGGACTGTGGTAAACAACTTAAGAATCACTGGATTTTACCTTATCCTCCCGGATGTATGGTACAAACCTTAGTAGTTCCAGAAATTTATTTATAAGGTCATCCATCGTCATTTTTCCGAGTCGTAATTCATAAAATTCCTTCGTCTTCCTTTCATAATAGCTCTCAAAAAGGTATTGTTTCTTAAAATACTTCTTGAGGTCGGACCATTCCAACTGTTTCTCCTTTAGGCCCTTGGCCAATTTCAGGTCCTGCCACCAAATGCTCGCCTTTCCCTTCAAATTGTAGATGGCCATTCTGACCTTCATGTTGCTAGAATAGTTGTAGATTTGGAAGTATTTTTTGATGTCCAACAACCATGCCTAGGCTTCTTCTCCTGTCCTGGACTCTCCATCAAAAGTAGTTGGTTTAATCTTTTTAAATTCTCCTTCAAGGTGGTCTGTTTGTTTTCTTTTCTTGTCTGGTATGGTTTTGTCTTTAGTTGAAGGTGTCCCTTCAGATGAACTGTCTCCTTTTTTTGTTTTCACATCATAATTCTTGGAGGCCCTTTTGTTGACCTCTTCCTCATGGTTATCATCTTTTGGGATTTTCTTGGTTACTATACTACGCAGCAAGACTTCATTTATCTCTTGTTGTTCCTGCTGTGCCTTCTTTAATTTTTCATTGTCGGCCTTGAAAACCTGTAGTTCAACTATAAGGTTTCTCATTGTTTCCAACACCTCCATGGGTAAGCTTCCATCACTGTTTTGTCTCAGATCTCCAGGAGGTCCTTGTTGCGGATTCTCTTCCATCCTGATTTCTGCACCTTCTTGAGCTACCGTTATTTAACACAAAACAGAAAAGCTTTATGCTTGCAATTCACAAGGTTTGTTAGTTTTCTCATAGATCAGAATATATATACTAAGCAATTAATGTGGCCCTGTTTAGGCCCAGTGTTGTAACTTTTTCTCTGATACCATATGTAATGAACCAAAAAAAAAATCACCATAAAAAGAAAATTTATTCCCATGGCATAAATCAATTTCGTTTTAAGCTTATAATGTAAAAAAAAAACAGGAATGATTCAATTTTGACTGTAAGGGTATTATTACACCCATCTAATCTACTTCGAACAGAAGGTTTTGTGGGTAAAAGGAAAAGTCCCTCCATGATTTTGTTCCTTCCCTTATTCCCTGCACCCTTCCAACGTACTCAAAGTAAGAGGGCGATATGAACTTAGCTCGAAGGAGGCTCTGTTGTTCAGAGAGAGAAAAGGGTATCACCCTGAAGTGTTCAGAGTGAGGTTGAGAGAAACATCGTCTCGCAGGGGTCGAGATCCAGTGGAAAAATGCCAAATCTTCCTTGCCAGATATCTTTAGGAGAATGAACGGTGATAAAATTGTCAGGAAAAAGGACAAAATCCAGTGGATCGTTAGATCCCATAGATCTGTGTAGAAGCAAAGGATGATCTATCAAAACTCAGGAGGGTAATGATCAGATATCTTTAGAGGAATGGATGGTGTAAAATTCATCGGTAAAGTACCGAAATCCTGTGAATTGTCGAATCATAAAGTTCCTCACAGCAACTTGCGAAAAGAGAAAAGGGTCGAGTGGGACCCGCCTTTCGGGGTTTCGGGGTTCAGAGTTTCATGAATTCAAAGCCTAACCTCTACACCCTAGAACTCCCGAAATCATGAAAAGTGAAAAAGAGGAAAGGTTGGACCCCCTTCGAGATTTCAGGATTAGGAATCCCGTGACTTCAAACGCCAAGCCTTTACACACCAAAACTTTCGAACTCGTGAAAAGTGAAAAAGAGGAAAGGTGGGACCCATAATTTCAGTATTTTAGAACTCGAGGATTCGAGGTTTCAAATGTCAAACAACAATGCAAACATATCCCGAAGCTCCGAAAAGGTAAGGTGGGACCCGAAATTTCAGGATTTCGGAACTCGGGGTTTTGGGGTTTCAAATGTCAACAACCGCGCAAGACATTTCCTGAGGTTTTGAAAAGGTAAAGTGGGACCCGTTACTTCGGGATTTTGAAACTCGAGGTTTTGGGGTTTCAAATGTCAACAACCACGCAAGACATTTCCCAAGGTTCCGAAAAGGTAAAGTGGGACCCAAAATTTTAGGATTTCGAAACTCGAGGTTTCAGGGTTTCAAATGTCAACAACCACACAAGACATTTCTCGAGGTTCCGAAAAGGTAAAGTGGGACCCACTACTTCGGGATTTCGGAACTCAAGGTTTTGAGGTTTCAAATGTCAACAACCGCGCAAGACATTTCCCGAGGTTCCAAAAAGGTAAAGTGGGAACTTCAGGGTTTTGGGATTCGGAACTTCATGAGTTCAAAATCCATACATCAATATACACAAACCTCTGAAAGGCGAAAGGGAAGTTGGACTAAGTGTTCCTGTTAAAAAGTTAAGGAAATAAAAACAAACGCAAAGGGAGAGAGATCTCCTACTGTAACTCTTCACACTAGTTTCATCACTCCTTGGTCTTTAACCTTTGCGGGTATTTTCAAACTTCGTTTTTTGGGAGAAAACTTACTTTTGCTTCTGGGAGACTGAGGGTGTATAAGGATACAATATACCTTTACTTCACAGAATTCTGAACGCCTGAGGACTTAGGAAATTTATGCGCACAGAGGGACACAAAGGATAAAAAAATTCTCTGTATAGGGTAAATTCTATAATATCCACTTAGAGCCTCTTTTAAATCCATGCATTAAACATCAACAGTACTAGATCTGTGCGTCTATAAAAATACATAGTTAAGAATATCATTCCATCATAATTTGGTAATTATAATTTGATGTTCTGAGGGATCTGAGTTTGGTTTTCTGGGGGTTTAACTACCGAGAGGACCTGCCCTATTGACGTTAAGCTCCTCCTTTCCTTACTTACTTATAGGAATGTAAATTGTAGGTGCATCCATCTAGCATTTTACTCACAGGAGGAACAATTTTCCAAAGTTTGGATGTTTATTCCGAACTACACGACGACAGACAGAGAAAAACTACAAATGGACTTCATCTTCCATTACCAGTAACTCTACTTCAACAGATAGATATGAACATTCCAGCAGACGAATTACAACTATATATATATATATGAATTTCCTTCACATAAATTTCTCATAACGAACATAAACGAAGAAGAAGAAATGTTGCAGTTCCGGTTTGTAATCAGATACAATGCATCAGATATCAAATCATTCAACAGAGAATGGAAACTATTCTAGTTTAGATTTACATGATACATGACATCAGATGAAAATATAGCCATTCATAATAAAAAGGGATAGATCAACATATATGAATCCAATCCGCGGGAAGACAAAGGGAACGGCCACGTTCCTCCCAACCGTAGAATAGGGCAGCCAAATCTACTTGCCCAATTCACCCCTTAGCCTGACCATGAATCCATGAGGGTGAACTTGGAAACTCCTCCTCAACAGTGTCCTTCAATTCCAACAGTTCTCCTCTTGCCTCACACTTACTCAATAGTGTTCATAACAGCAAGACAATTATGTTTCAGCAAGCTCCTCTTGCCTCACACTCAATCCGCAGTGTTCATAATAGAAAGAGAGCTCAGGAATCCTTTCCCCGCATACTTGGCAGCGTCCTGCCTCCTCGCATATGCTATTTATCCATTTTTGCCCAGGTCTTTTCTCTCCTTTGGGGATTTTTGCAGCTTTTCTTAATCCCTGATTTTCAGGGGCTTCCAGTGGCCAAATATCTAATTTTCCACTTGTAATCATCAACCCAGAGGCAGTTCCAACTTGTTCCCCACTTATGGAGTCATGGTCAGCTAATTTTAACGTGGTTGTTCCATTTGTACTCCTATAGTTAATATAATTATTCTGTTTTGATACAAGTGTCATAGTCAAATAGTTAGTTGGGTCCAAACAGATCTTTGTCCAACAGTCACAATAATTAAATACAATTATTAAATTCGAAATTCGGAATTGCCATAAATGGCAAAAAATTTCCATATTAGAATTTGCCAAAAACAGAAATAAATTTCCAGCACATAAAAATATTTATTTTTGGGGGATGTCACAAGAAGTTTTGTACCACCATTCAACTAGTGGTAACCATTGAGCCCACTGATTTTTCCTTTCAAATGCAAAACACCTCAAATATGTTTCCAAACACTTGTTGACAACTTCAGTTTGACCATCAGTTTGGGGATGATAGGCAGTGTTGAGATGCAATTGGGTTCCATGTAGCTTGAATAATTCTTGCCAAAATTTTTTGGTGAAAGTGGGATCCCAATCAGAAACAATAGAATGAGGCATGCCATGAAGCTTGAACACATTATCCATGAAAATTTGAGCCGCAGTGGAGGCGGTAAATGGGTTTTGAAGAGCACAAAAATGAGAATACTTGGCAAGATGATCAACAACCACCGTGATAACTGACTTATTGCCTAATTTAGGTAAGCCAACAATGAAATCCATAGAGATATCCCTCCAAATAACGGGTGGAATTGGAAGCAGTTGTAGTGTGCTAGGGGATTTGACTGTTTCTCCCGTGTTGCGTTAACAAACATCACATTTTTCCATAAAAGTGTGAACGTCATGTTTCATACCATCCCAAAAAAAGAACGTTTGACACGGTCATAGGTTTTGGTAAAACCTGAGTGCCCAGTCATGGGTGTATCATGAAGCTCAGAAAGCACCATGGATTTAAGTTGTGACTGTTTACTTAAATACAAATGACCTTTGTAGAAAATCTCATCATTGTGTCAAGAGTAACTTGGGGAAACTGGAGAATTGGCTTGCAATTGTTGGATCATACCTAAAATTTTGGGATCTTGCAGCCATTCTTGGTGAACAGCTTGGAGCCAATCTGGTAAATTGAAGGAGAGGGAAAAAAGGGACCCTTCATTTTCATATTTTCTTAAAAGAGCGTCAAGAACCAAATTTTATTTTCCTTTCTTGTAAATGATCTCATAATCATATCCAAATAGCTTAGTCACCCATTTTTGTTGCTCCAAGGATGAAGGACATTGCTCCAAAAAATACTTGAGGCTTTGATGATCGGTCTTAATTTGGAAGCATTTACCCAATAGATAAGGGTGTCAAAGATCCACTGCATGCAGAATGGCCAACATTTCCTTTTCAAAGATTGATTGTCCCAAATGTCGCTCTGACAATTGTTTGTTGGTAAAGGCCAAAGGTCAACCATCTTGCATAAGAGTTGCTCCAATTCTTCTCTCAAAAGCAACACATTCCAAGAAAAAGCTCTTCATGAAATCGAGAAGGGCCAGGACAAGATTTTTGCACATAGTTTCCTTCAAGGCTTGAAAGTCTTGATCAGTTGTAGAAGTCCAAGTGAAAGAATTATTTTTAAGGAGATTAGTGAGAGGCATCGTAATCTTTCCATAATTCTTAACAAACTTGAGATAATAATCTGTTAAACCAAAAAAAACACGCAAGCTTTTGAGAGTCTTAGGGCGAGGCTAATCTTGCATAGTTTCAATATTCTTAGGATCCACCTTGACACCTGCCTTGCCAACAATATGACCCAAATACTCGACTTCTGAGGCTCCAAAAGAACATTTAGCTTGTTTGAGGAAAAGTTGGTGTTGAGAGAGCAGATGAAGAACTCGATCCACATGAGCAAGATGGGTTGTTTAGGTTTTACTATAGATGAGAACATAATCAAAGAAAACTAAGACAAAATGATGGAGAAAAGGATGGAAGACATGATTCGTGAGGCTTAGGAAAGTGGAGGGAGCATTACACAAGCCAAAGGGCACAACCAAGAACTCATAGTGGCCCTCATGAGTTCGAAAGGCAGTCTTAGAAATGTCTGCCTCTTTCATACATATCTGGTGGTAGCCAGAACGAAGATGAAGTTTAATAAAGAATTGGGCACCACTTAGTTCATCCAAGAGATAATCAATGACAGGAATGGGAAATCTATCTTTGATGGTGAGTTTGTTGAGGGGTCACAAGTCATGACACATGTGCCAAGAGCCTTCTTTCTTAAGTACCATGATCCAGATTTATGAGCGGAACGAAATAAATAACAGATCGAATACAATAACACAGAGATATGGAGAACAACAATAGATATCTAGTGAATAATAACTTTTATTGAATAAATAAAATAGGTTGAAACTGTAAAACTGCAGAACTAAAAAAAACGTGCTCGAATGGTGGTAGTTATCTCTAAGAAGAGATGTGGTTGCTACGTGCATTCGTCTGAGAAGAATTATTACAAAGAGGCTCCAGACGTCTTTAACAAAGTTACCAACTTAATGAGAACTGTGACCTCAAAACAAGAACTATAGCCCTTAAAACCCATAGTTTTGCATTAAAAACATGAAAATCAATCCCCAAATCAAAAAGGGGTGCTATCAGTAGCACCATATTTTGTAACCGGGTCAAAATTACAACTTTTATCAAGCATGGGCTTAAAGGATCAAATGGTTTCTCAAAAAAACTTTAAAATCAACCCCCAAATCAAAAAGTGGTACTATCGGTAGCACCATTTTTTGTAATCGGGTCAAAATTACAACTTTTTTCAAGCGTGGGCTTAAAGGATCAAACGGTTTCTCAAAATAACTTTAAAATCAACCCTCAAATCAAAAAGTGGTGCTACCAGTAGCACCAATTTTTCTAACCGGGTCAAAATTACAACTTTTTTCAAGCATGGTATTAAAACATAAAATAGTTGCTTAGAAAAACTTTAAAATCAACACCTAAATAAAAACATGACGCTACCTAAAGAAAAATGTTTTTTCTAAAATTTAAAATTGCAGCTAATTACAACCTAATTGAAACTATGGCCTTGACAACAAATCCCTACAGAAATAAAAAAATCCAAAATTAGATACTAAATGGTCACTTGAAAATTTATTTACTAACTTTTTTTTTCTTAAATTTACAATAAAAAATAAATAAAGAGAAAGGAGAAAATAAGCTAGTTGGATTAGGTGGGAGTCCACCAATATCCACCTGGTAGCTATGTAGGGATTCAGATAGCCTCGAAAGTGTAGAACCCACAATTACAAAGAATTATAGAAGAACGTGTTGAACTAAAACTGACAAAAGGATCCATTTGGAATAGGTGGGTGGCCACCAATATCCACATGGATGAGTCCTCCACCCTTAGGAAGCAATGGTCTCCATTGAGTTGAGTTCCCCCATCAGGTGAGGAAATTTTTGTTGAATTTAGCCCTGGGTGAGCCAATTTCCTTGGTGCAAGAGTTTCCCTGTCTTGACAACCCAATAAAGTTGGATCTTCTGTTGGCGAGTGCCCTTGAACTGTGTGTCCACTATATAATTAGTGGATGCATGTGCCATGCAATCAGGGTTGATCTCTATTGGTGTCAATTGTTCTACAATCTCTTAGGTGTCCAATAATGGTGAAAAATATGGCTGAAGGATGTCCACATTGAACACTGGGTGCAAGCCAAGGAAGGGGGGAGTGTTGAGATCAAAAGCATTGTCTCCCACAGCCTTGGTGATAGTGCAAGGCCCATAGCAAATTGGACAGAGCCTCCAAAGGGGGCCCTATAAGGCGTTTTTTCTGCAAACGTAACCAGACCTTGTCTCCCACCTGAAACTTGTGCGGTACTCGGTGTTGATCATGGTGCTACTTGTACTTAGCATTGACTTTCTACAAAATCTCATGGACTTGTTGGTGGATGTGTTGAATCCATTCAATGAATCTGGTGGCTTTGTTGGCCTCAAACTGAACATGGGAAGATTATGTCTGTGTGGTTGCAAGAGGTAGTGCAACATCAATGGGAACCAAGGGTTGGAATCCCAGCCCCACCTGAAATGGGATATGATTAGTGGAGCTATGGAGAACCTTGTTGTAGATGTTCTAAACATAGGGAAGACTCTCATCCCATGTACGTGGATTCTTATAGTTATACATGTGAATGTGCACAATCATCCAATTGACGACCTGTGTCTGGCCATTGGTTTGAGGGTGGAAGGAAGTGGATTTAGTGATCTTGGTGTCCAACAGTGACCAGAGACTCGACCAAAATGTGTTGAAGAACTTGTTGTCCCAATCGAAGATGATGGTATGTGGTATCCCAAATGGACCCACACTCGTTCGAAGAAGAGCTTGGCAGTATCTACTGCTGTGATGCTCTTCTTGCAGGTTGTGAGAATGGCCATCCTTGAAAACCAATCGACCACCACAAATACATAATCATTGTGTTGCTTGGTGGATGGAAGACTAGACATGTAATCCATCGAGATGGATTCCCAAGGCCTCTCGAGAGTAGGAATAGGGGTGTATAATCCTTTCTTCTTGATGGTTGTCTTGGCAATGGCACAGGCAATGGAAGATCTGATATACTTGTTGATGTCCTGTCGAAGTTTTGGCCAATAAAAATGTTTCTGTAGAACGACCACAATTTTCTTCATGCCAAAATGTCCTTCCATCCAACTGTAGTGAGCCTCCCAAATCATCTTTGCACACTCGCTTGCAAGAACACAGAGGTGGCTCAAATCGTATAATAGTCTATCCTGAATGTGAAAATCGGTGACATTCACGCATGTACCCAAGAGTTGAAGGGTGGTGGTTGATTCAGGATCTTGGGGATAAAGTTGGGGCCACTCATATTCCTCATGCCCATAGGAATGGAGTACAGTGGTGAGTACAGCCATGGGATGTTGAATGAGGCATTCAGCAACACGATTTGTGCTTTATGTATTATACTTGATGTTGAGATGGAACTGTTGCAGGTATCTGGACCACTTCTAATGGCAGTCGTTATAGAACTTCCCATGTGTTTGTATGAACTGCAGAGGCTTGTGATCTGTGTGGATGATTGTATCCTTTCCCAGAATGCAATGTTTCCATTGACGACAGGCTTGTACAATGGAATACATTTCCTTGTCATAGGTGGGGTATTTATGGGTAGTAAATGAGAGTGTCTCACTATGGTATGCTACCATACGATCGTACTGAGTGAGAACTGCGCCTACAACATAGTCAGATGCATCAGTCTCAATCTCAAACGGTTGTTGCAAATATGGTAAGGAGAGTACTGGAGATGAGCACATGTGTTGCTTTAGTTCATTAAATGCTCATTTTTGTGCCTTCCCCCACGTGAAATTTTCCTTGCCACTGCCCTTGGTCACTTGGGTGAGGGCCCATGCAATATGGGAGAATCCCAACACGAACTGTCGGTAGAAGTTGGCATGTTCCAAGAAGCTCAGAAGCTCGGTTAGTGTGGTTGGGGTTGGCTAGTAATGCATGGCTTGGATATTAGCTGGATCTGCATGTACCCCATGTTCATCAACAATGTAGCCCAAGTGTTGGACCCTATTCAATCCAAAGGAGCATTTTTCCAAGTTGGAATATACTAGCTTGTGTTGCTGCAAAGTGCTCAAAACCTGTTGAATATGATGCATGTGCTCCTCCCAAGTTCTGTTGAAGATGAGTATGTCATCCAGATATACCATGAAGATGAGTATGTCATCCAGATATACCACCATAAAAGAGTTGGTGAAGGGTCTCAATACATCATCCATCAACCTCATGAAAGTTGTTGGTGCATTTGTTAGGCCAAAGGACATGACCAGCCATTTGAAGAGACCTTCTTTAGATTTGAAAGTTGTCTTCCATACATCAGTCGGTTCACTAGGAACCTGGTGGTAGCCATACTTTAAGTCAATCTTTTTGAATAACTTGGCCCCCTTGAGTTGGTCAAGAAGGTCATCAATTCGGGGAATTGGGTATCGGTTCCTAACTATGATTTTGTTTAATTCTTTGTAATCAATGCAGAGCCACCAAGTCCCGTCTTTCTTCTGCACCAGTATAATCGAGCTTCTGCAAGGGGAGGAGTTGTGTTTAATGTGCCCCTTTTGAAGAAAATCTTGGATCTGGCGCTTGATTTCATCATTTTCCATTAGCAAGCAATGATAAACTGGTCCATTAGGTAGAGGTGCACTGGGGGTTAGATCAATTAGATGCTTGACTTGGTAGTGTGTCGGTACCCTAGTGAGTGAGGAGAATATGTCTCTATACTCTTCCATGATTATGTCCACTTGATTCTGCTATAAAGAGAGGCTTTGTGTAGAGGTCACGAATGTGGCGACCACCTTTTGTTTACTATGAGCACATATCACAAAGAATACGAACTTCCTGGTCTGTGAAATGACCTTGTTGCATTGCTTAGTAGAGATTAAAGAAATAGTGGTAGGCGGCGCTACCTCTGGTATCCTGTACAATTTTCTAACCAAAGTAATAATAACACTATGGGGTGTAGACTCATACACAACATTTCACTTCCACAAATATGGTTTTCCTAAAATTACATCACAAACTTCAAGAGGAGCAATATCACAGAATACCTCATCTTTGAAGGGCTTGATGTCGTAGGGAAGACGACATTGTTGGCTAACACAAAGATCTCTTCCTTGGCGAAGCTAGCCGATGGTGTAGGGTTGTGTGTGTTGTTTCATCGACATGTCCATCCACTTGATGGCCTCTGCTGATATCAGGTTCTTCTGACTGTTGCTATCGACAATGAAATGAAGTGGAGCGCCCTTTACCCACATCTGTGAGTGAAAGAGACGTTCCCCTTCTTCTATTTCTTCTTGTTCGCTTGGATGGACTTTGGTGGTAGCGACAGTGGCACTGGGTTCGACATCGATAATCTGTTTCCCCCCTTCTGTATTTGATTCAGAGTCAGAATCTATCTCTGACTCGGAATATTTCAGCTCGGTCATCAGTGACTTCTTGGAGCAACATTCTTCAATGTTGTGCCAAGGGATTTTAAGGTATTCACACCACTTTCTCGTTTCCTTCTTCGACTTCTCATTACCCTTCTTCTGTTGTGGCTTGGATTGGTTGTCCTAAGAGTGGCCATATTTTCTTTGTCCCTTGTTTTGTGGGTTGGGTCCGACTTTTCCTTGCTTCGACTATGAGGTGTTTGCAAATCCAAACTATCGCCTCTTCTGCTTAAATTTTTGCTCGATCTTGGCAACATATCTATAAGTCATACCTAATGATGCGATGTCCAGAAAATCCATTTATTTTTGAATGTATCTATGCAAAAAGTTGCGGTATTTGAGCACCAGATTTCATTCAGAATCTTTGATACCTAATTTGGTGTGTAGAGTATGCAAAATATTGGTTAAATCTGGTACTATTTGGTCCTGTTATCACACGGTTTGTAGGAAGGGTTTAGATAGCTTGAGTCAAGGCTTAAAACTGGCGTAACAGGAGCTTCCCCACCCACTGTCACCTCGATGGGGAGCTCTTTCTATTTAGGATGGCTAGTCCAAGGGAGACGTCCCTAAGAAATCTGGGTTAAAGAAGGGATAAAGGTATAATGGATCAAAGTGAAAGAAGTTCCCCTTCACAGATTACTGCCAATGATGAGATAGTCAAGAAGAATGTCCTCCACTGAAAGGCACCTGTTTGCGAGACAAGACAAAATAAACTAGAATATGTGCTTCCAGTGGGTTAGTACTTCATAAGCATTAAAGACTAT
>SNQJ01S0206076.1:8270-24677 GCA_010110895.2 Picea sitchensis | reverse complement strand
AGCTACAAAACTCGGCAAAAGTCATAGCTTCTCTCAAATCTGGATCCATGGCCTTATACTCCTGGAAATAAGCTGCTAATGGTTCGTCCTGCTCTACCTGCCCTCCTGTACCTGTCTCCGGTGGTCCTAAGAACTTTGGCATGGTAGATCTAGGAATCTCACTGTAGTCGTGAGGGCGGTTCTGAGGGCTGGTCTTGGAAGTGATCACCTCAATATGAGGTTTGTGTGTGTTTCCCCCTTCTTCCATCTGCCCTCTCTTGCTGCTCTCCCCCCTTTCTTCACCATGCTTGCTCCCTAGAGCATAACCCGTGATTCTGCCCATGAACTCTCGGGTCTCTCTCTGGCCCTCTGCAATATCCTGTAAGGCTTTCATAAGCCCTTTGATCAAACCATCTTCTCTGTCCTCATTTAGGTTTGCATTGTTTCCTGGAGTGTCCCCCATTTCTTCTTCTCTGCCCTCTACGCTTCTATACCTTCTGCGGCTATAAGTGATGTTTTGCAGCCCTTCCTCAGTCATCAATGTCGCCCACAGCTGGCCAAGAACATGTTCTGATACCACTGAAATATTCTAAGTTGTAAAAGTTAGAAAAAACCCTTCTAGTTTTGGTGTTGGACTTTCGTCAAACAC
This sequence comes from Picea sitchensis, assembly GCA_010110895.2. Classification (NCBI taxonomy): domain Eukaryota; kingdom Viridiplantae; phylum Streptophyta; class Pinopsida; order Pinales; family Pinaceae; genus Picea; species Picea sitchensis. The sequence continues at coordinate 24,049 of SNQJ01S0206076.1, read as the reverse complement.
TTTGCATGCTTCTGTATTTATGGTTGTAGGTGAAAATTGGTTGGACAGCAGGCTGTCTCTTTGCTTCGTTGGCTGATGTGTTGGTTTTCTAACCCCTTATGCCTCCCCAATGAAGTGCCAAATGTGTTATTTTGATTTTAAACAAAACCCACAAAAATAATAATGAAAACATTCACATTTAGAGGAAAATGTCACTGAACTCTGGCTGTCTTTTATTTAATATTATTGCTGAACCAAATACAGTCTAAATGGAGGTATAAATACCTCTCAACCATAAAGGGAATGTCTACTGTAGAAAGCTAGAACACTCCAGCCATATACAGTCATGAAGAAATGCCCAAAAACTGCTCCCACGAATTGACAAAGGAGTGCGACTCTGTTGGTTATTATTCTGTTGTTTGATTGAGTGAAATGGCAGCTCAAATTAAGAGATAAACTGCTTGGTAATGCAAGGTATAGCCAGCCAAAGGAGGTTGACCAGCAGTAGTCTCCTCTTATGCCTCCACGCTGCCCCTTGGTCCACATGCAGCCCCTTGCAATTGAGAGTAAAACGGCCAGCCAAGGTACATGCAGCCACTAGATGGTAATCAGCAGAAGTTAACAGCATAAAGGACGCGCCCAGCCAAGGATACACGGCTTTGGTGATGCCAATCTCGATCCACAAGTGTCAACACGTAGCAAGATAGTGGATAATGGGCCCAGCTCAAGGAAACGCCTAGCTCTTCACACGTGCCAAGGAAAAATGTCCTCACTCTGCTCAGATCTGAAAATCCAAGTCTTCTCCAACAAATCTCCTCAAAACACAATGCTAATACCTGCAAATGAAAAGCCTAAATGGCTTCTCCAATCTCCCGGCTAGGGCAGATAGTTTCACTGCCGAATCCGAGTGCCGAAATGGGTTTCCAGCTGAAACCCTCGTTTGCTCACCGAGCTCTTCTCCCCAAACTTAATTTTTAAAATGAATAGTCAATAATGCCCTTTCCAACCCTCGCTTGTCCTTTTATTCCTTCACTTTTATTTTTCTCCATTAAAATATTCATTTCATTAATAATTGGAGAGAAATACCCTCAAAGAGGGGTTTAATATTAATAAACTCACTTTTCCTAAGTTTTCACTTTATAATTTGAAAGTGACTTTACCAATATCATTTCCCTAACTCATCCGTCTAATGGTTTACGGGAAACTGTATAAACCATCACGGTATCCCGACTGCCTAGGAAAAAGGGGACATTACAATTTCAGTGTATTTTCATGCTTGAATCTCACAATACATATTATTGGGCGTTTGATGTTCCTTATTTCCACATGCATCATATATATACTGCTTAAACCACAACATATAACATGCACATGCAACAACCACGAAACATCTCAAGCACATAACTAAAAGCGCATCCAGAAGCCCCCAGAGTATCAGATCTAAAGATAAAACGCATCCAGAAACCCCCAGAGTATCAGATCTGAAGATAAAACGCATCCAAAAACCCCCAGTGTATCAGATATGTGAGACAGGACACTAGATCCGTAATAGATATCCTGATCAACGAGATTAGGGATATTTCACAATGAGGATTGTTGTCGTCCTTATACACACTTGCAAACGTGAGCTAAGTCCGGCTCACTTAGTGTGTCCTTGGAGGCACAATGCCTAGGTTCACAACCCACACTGTCACTTTGACTGGAACCTCTTCCGTCTAGGCTCACTCCTAGGGAAGCCAAGGGGGGTAGTCCCTAGTTTCTAGATTAGTTTTAGAGTTAAGTTCTAGGAGTTAGTTTTAATTCGTTAAGGCTTGGGGGGATTCTAACCTAAGATGCTAAGGCAACAATGCAAGGTGCAAGGGTTAGCATGTAAAGCAAACTTTTCCTAGGGCAACTAAGACTAGTGCTTAAAGATTGGGCTTGGGGTCAACTAAGTTAAGGGGTTGTTCGTTACAAATAGATTACAATATTACTTACAAAAGAATAACTTGATCAAATAAATATTAGACACGAGATTTACAATTCAAAGAATGCTAAAATACAACAAGCAAGCTAACCACTTTAATTATTTTGTGTTTGTGAATGATATAAAGAGATTAAAGCATCACATAACATTTACAAGATTGTCATCAACATATTACCACATCAACAAAGAGGATTTAAAGATTTAAGCACAAGTGTTATGAAGATGACTCACTCTTAGTTATTAAACCCTTAAGGTATTTATTAGATGAAGCCCAAGGTTGAGTTGTTAAGCTTTCTTAAGATTGTTAAGTTTTATTAAGCTTTCACCAAAGCCTCCTCCCCCTATTGCCAAATAACTGCTGGATGCTCAAGATAGTATAGCAACGAGGCTAACCTTAACTTTCTCAATCAGTCCTAAGACAAGAGTACTCCCGGAGAGGAAACATCCTGTGCGCCATGAGACAGTCCCCTGCCTACACCCTCCGTTGCATTCTTCAAGTCCTATTTTAGATGGTGAAGATGGTGGTCTAAGGTACCCTAAAGAGTCTATTAAGTTATTATATGAATTAGGTAGACTTTTAGGAGTGTTTTGGAGTGTTTTAAGAGTTTTATGACACTTTTAAAGAGTGATTTAGTGACTTGGCCGAAAATCACTTCAGCCTTAAAGATGTGTTGATTACGTTTATGAGATTAAGAGCATTAACACATATATGCTATGTGAGAGCAAGTCATTTGATTTCACAATTAGATAGCCTGCAAAGTAAAGAAATAAAACAACAAGGGAAAGAACAACTTGTCTATCAATGGAAAAGAGATAACTCACACTTATGTTATGTTCAAGAGTATTAAGACATGAGTATTAAGTATGAGGAAGAAAAAGATTTAAGTGTGCCTACTTATCAACTTATAAACGAAGTTACTTAGAGCATATGGCAAATGGCCTTAAAGAGATCTATGCAATAAAGAACACCATCCACTTATTTAAGCAACTTAAACATTAAAGATTATAGATCTAAGCATGTAAAAGAAAAGATTTAACTTTGAAGTAAACTAAGCATGCATGAGATCTAGTTAAATTGATTATGAGGCCCAATAGGCTTAAGCTAGAGACTTATTAAGTGTTAGATCTAGATCTAGAATATTTAGAGCATTAACCAATTAGATCTTTAACCACAAATTAAAACCCTAACCTCACCTTTTGGGGTATTCCTCTCCCAAATAGGTAGGCAATTAATTAAGTTGCTTAACTTAGAAAAGATTTAGAGAAGAGAGAAAAGGCAAACAAACAAGAAAAGGAAGCAAGAGAGAGGAGAAATAAACCAAGAAACAAACAAACAAACCCTACCCCACGTCCTAGGGTTTGGGAGATACCCTTTATCACACAAACCCTCATGTCCTAGCTCAAAAAGGGCAAAAAAATTCAAGTAAAGCAAGATCTAGGCTAGATCTAAACTACCCAAGAGCTCACACGTGGGAGGAGGCCGTACCACTCCTCCCACAACTATGAGCTACTACAAGCAAGAAAAAGGGAGAAAAAATGACAAAAATACTTAGAAAATGAAGAAGGAAGGTTGAGAAATAGCTACCACTCCCTTTGGGGGTCTTTGAGTGTTGTGTGGATGCCTTTGGGTAGCCAAAACCCCTCTCAACCAGATCTGAACCTGCAAAACCAACAAGCTATGCTTGCTAAAAATGTTACACACAACAATACCAATGAAGAAAAACTTTTGTTTTTTTAGGGCAAAATTTTTTCTTGAAAATATTTTAGAATTTTTTTTATTATGATGACCATACAACTATATTATGCTAGCTGAAATATGGATTGCAACAGAAATATAAAGAGAAAGAACAATAGAAGAAGATTGCTTGGAGTGTATGTGAGTCTCAAAGAATAGACTTCTGCTCAAGGCACTTCTAATGAAACCTTTGAAGTTCAACTTGCAAAACTTAACACAATAGCATGCATACAATGGATAATATGGAGGGTTAAACTAATAAAGTGAAATACTTGCACCCTATCTAGCTAACCACATATATAGATCTACAAGACTACTCTTTGCAATATCTACTCAAATAAAATACTTTACCTAAGATCTATTCATGCAACCATCATATCAAATTGAAACAAATTTACCTCATGTGTTGTAAGAACCAAAATACTTATAGCTCTTCCCAAAATCCTCCAAAGCTTCTTTTATTATTGCATCAAGAAATGGGATCTTGGAGAAATACTTGCTCCAAAACACTAAGAGAAGAAGAATGAAAATGGAGAGAGAGAGAGAGAGAGAGAGTGGAAAATCAAGTAGCATAACACTAGCTCAAGATATGGTATGTGAAAGAGTGAGGGGAGGGTTCCTTTTATAATTGGAGAGGCAAACTCACCCCTCCTAGATCTATGCCAAGTGTCCAACACCAAGCAAAAGAGGAGATCCCTGGGCTAGGGCGCACCATCTAGAGTTTGAATGATAGATCAAGGGTGTAGATGGTGTGGGAAGTGTTGGGATCACACAAAAGTCAAGTGGGAAGGCTATGGGATTCATGCCAAGGGAGAGGAAGAGGCCCCAAATAATTAAAAATCGATTTTTCCTTGTAGATCCACAAAGGGGGGCGTAACTCTCCTTGGAGGGCGCAAATTTTGGGATGAGGGAAGGATTGGAGGGTGAGATGTGAGGGAGAGTGTGTGGATCCACTCAAGTAGGTGATGTGGAGGCTAAAGGGATTGAAAACACATGAGAGGGGGCCTCACTCAAGTCACAAAATCAATTTATTAAGGAAAAACGTCAATCCCCCTAGGGGGGCGTAACTTTTGAGTGTGGTGAGGGGGTGTTGACTGCCCATTTAGCACTGGGGGGTCAACTCCATGTGCCACGAAGATATGCATCATTAGATGCTAGTATGTTGAAGACAGTTTGGTTCTACTTGGGCATTTTATGCCTCCAGCACAAAATTTTGTAAACGAAATTTCCGCACCCCTGCGTGGGTTAATAATGTAATAGGTTTGCATGGATCATAGTTAGGTCAGGTACCTTGGGATGCTTTCATTGGGAGAGTTCCTTTCACCGAGGGTTTTTTATCCTCGGGTTGTCAACTGGGTTTTTTAGCCTGGTTGATTTTCCATGAGTTTTTCCCTCACACTTGCAATAATTTCTCCAAAGTGGTGAACGACGTTCTGATGGTCTTATCCTTTGGTAGCTATTGTTTAGGAATGATGTAAATGACCATGTTAGACATTGTAGAAAGTTTCGTGGAATTTCGTCGAGTCTAGATAGGTTTTTTTTTAATTAATTAAATTTAATTAATTTTCCTAAGGTTGGAATTTTAATTATTTAATTAATTAAATGTTTTTGAGCAAATATTGTAAAAACCAGTGTTTTAAAAACCGGCCGGTTGGAACCGAAACCGGCCGGTTTGACCGGTTTGATAGCTGACCGGGTCGAACCGGTTGAAAAACCGAACCGGCCGACCGGTTTAAGACGAAACCGACCGGTTTATGACCAAACCGACCGGTTTATGAATAAACCGGGGCTTTTCAGCCCGGTTGATTTTCCATGAGTTTTCCCCTCACATCTACCTCCAAGCAAACTACCGCCCATCCCCGTGCCGCCGTCACCGCAGTTCGAATAGCCTTTAACAAACTACCGTCTTCCGTTCCACCAGCTCAGTCCAACCGAAGGTTAATAATATGTTAAATATTGTAAAACCAGTTGTTTCGAAAACCGCTGGAACCTAAACCTACCGGGTTTGACCGGTTTGATATTTCCACCGGTCTAACCGTTGAAACCGAACTCTACTGCATCGCTTTCAAGATCTAAACTCATCAGTTTGATTGTCCGCCTGCGAAATAAAACCTACCGGTTTACAAAACCGCCTTGGTCCCAGAAACCTAAAACCTCCTAACCTAAAACCAAACCCTAAAACCCTAAAACTTAAAACCTGGTAAGAAGGTGGTGGAGCTGGTAGCAGTGTTTTGGTGTGCAAACAGGGTAGTAATTAATGGAATGTTAAAGTGATTATCTCCTTTATCTTTCATTTTCATCCTTTTACTAAATTTTTAACATTACCATTAATTGTTTCGTGATGTTTCAGGAGCGTATTCCGGAACTGGACTTCATATGGGTATAGAATTTTAGGGTCCCATCTGCATCTCGCCAGTAATTTAATGTATTGTGGATTTCAAGATTGGCAAGATTGCAATGTTCCACTGATATCATGTATGAGGGTATTGAACCGACATTTAATCAAGAGAACTAAGCACTTTATGTACCTCGATGTTGATGGTATTGATTGTTGAACTCTTTGTCACTTAATTCTAGTAAAATGTGTAAATTCCCTTCACTCAAGTATAAACTTCTATTGAACTCTTCTCTTTGTAGTTTGTTGTCGGTTCAGTGATTTAGAAAAAGGTGCACAACAACCTCCGCCTTATATATACGCTGCAGAGAAGAGTGGTTGAAGGGCGCGACAGTGATGTGGATGTGTTTTCTCTGGATGATAAGTACTTGGAACACGCTGTTGAGTTGGCACAACGATCTTAATGAACTAGTGCTTGATCCGGTCACTTTTGATGATGTTTATCCTCTTGAGGGGTCATCCTTTAGAGTCCACATCAACAAATGCCTGGATTGCATTGGATATAGGGAGAGACAGAGCAAAGCAGTGATGCCAATCTTGATTATTATGACATGGAGGACCACTAACAATCACAACTCATGAGCTATAAGATTCTTCCATCTAAGGTTCTAGTATCTACCCCATGGCTATTTTGTATTTTCATTGGCATTCCCACCTATAGTATCATCACGTTGGACTCTAACTTAGTATGTTATTTTGATGTTGTAGAGGCCATAGAGCCCCATTGATTATGTGTCACACGCTCCCATCTCAGGATATGTATTGCACTCGGTGTCGATTTGATATATCTCATGAGCATACTTTGGATATGTTGTCTCTAATCTGTTCCTAATGCTTTGGGAAAATTTCGACTTAAAATCTTAAAAGTATATTTTTTTTCGTTAAAATTAAAATATTTTATGTATTTTTTAAAAAACTCGGTTCATTGAAACCGGTTCATCTGCCACACGTTCCTGCTCCTTGCTCCTGGACCTCGACCGTTCCTAAAGACTGCTTCAGTTTTAAAACATTGTAAAACTAGGTCCTTGGAGTTTTTATAGGGGTATTTGTGCTCAAAGAAATGGAATGGCACCCCCAACACCCATAGACCAAGTTTCAAATCAGTCGAACAAGTTTTGCTAGAATTTGTCCACCCAGAGTGTCAATCAAACTAAAACAACAATTTTTCTGCCAAGTATGACATTGCCGGTAAATGTCAATTCTTAATAATGAGTTAATATGATGTGAAATGTTGAAAATGATGGTTAGTATGGAAAGACTCTCAAGCATAACCTAACCCTCCCAACCTTTCTTTCCAACCCATTCTTAACCCCTTACCACCTCACCTAAAATCATGCCCCCCTAGGGGATTGACGTTTTTCCCAGGAGGTTGTTGTGGATTTATTTAGCCCGCTCTCATGAGTTAGGACTCCCTTTAACCCCCACATCACCTCTGCATGATCCCACTCCTTTTTCTCTATTAACTCCCATTTCTCTTCAATTTTCAATTTTTCCACCTCCAAGAGGGAGAGTTACTCTCATTGAGGAGGATTCTCATGTTTGTTTGGTTTGATAACTGGAGCTCATCCAAGTGCTCCTCACCTTGTCTCTCTTTGAGCTAGCAAAAGAAACCTCCTCAGCACTCATTCACTTCAACACCATTCTCGAGGTGTGTTATGCTACATGATTTTCACCTCACCACTCTTGCTCTTGTTATCTTCACTCAAGCTCATTTTTCTGTTGAGATCTTTGGAGCAAGTATTTACTGCAAGGTTCTCACATTTGGTTGGATCTAATAATAAGAAGCTTTTGAGGTTTTGGATCATTTCATGAGTACTATGATGTGCTCCATCTATTGAGGTGATTGTGTGATTTTATGCATTGGTCTTATGGTGTAGTTTTCTTGAGCAAAGCATTTTGTTTGAGTAGATCAATAGATAGTATTGTTTGCTGATCTATATGTGTAGGATAGTTGGTATTATGAAGTAGTTCATAGTATTCTTTTATCTTGCACAATATTCTATTGCCATAACTCACACAGTGCTTAAGTTTTGTAGATTTTGCCACTAAGATAGTGGTTGGAAGAGCCTCAACAAAGGGGTTTTCAACCAACATCTTCCTACACTCCTTACTTCCATTTTAGGATCCTGACATTTATTTCTACTACTTCATCATAGATTGTCAGAGCTAACTCTCTTAGATAAGTCAAAATATTTTCATTTCAACTTGAAGATTTTATGTAAAGTGGCCTCAAAGTTCACTCTTTAACTTCTTTTTTGTGTTAGAGATTTCCAAAGAAGCATTTGCTTGGTCGTGGTTTCTTTTATGCATTCCCAATGTGAACAAGTGGGAAACGCTTACCTGAATCCACTCTCACAACACCCTGTAAGCACTCCATCAAGTTCGTGAAAGAATCCCTTATTTCTCCTTGTATACTTCTATTTCTCTTTGCTTCTATCATTTCAACATTTTTTAAAATATCCAAAGCTAATAATACATCGCTTACACCTTAAGGTGATTGGCTGCCAACCCCCAATATCGCTAGATAGCTTTGTAGTTTTACTTCAAGTCTAATTTTTATTTGTTTGACCCCACTTGTCTACAAGATAAGGTAGTGTGTCCAATTTTAATAATAATAACTTCATTTTTATTTTTTCGAACCCTTTGGCCAATAATGGTAGGCTTGCTCCACCTTGGCCATTGTGAGAGTGGTTTGCTACATTGTCTACTTTCTTTATTTGTTTAATGTTTCTGAACCCTCCTCTTTGACCAACAATTGTAGGTTTGCCTCCACCTTGGTTATTGTGAATGGTTTGCTCTAATTTTTAAGTATTGCTAAATGCTAGTTGCCTACACATTGGGAGAATAATCCCCAAAATCATATGGCTAAGATGGTAGTAATGTGTTGATGGCTTTATGGTTCACATGGATTAAAATTATCTAGAGTAGTCATCACACATCCATCTTTTTTTTCCTTTCATGATTGTTCTTTCACATATGCTTATCATGTATTATGGTTTGATGCTTTAGGATCTATCTTAAGTAGTGCACTCATTCATTTCTTAAGGCATTGGACCATTTATCACTTTCAAGCTTATGTGCTTGAAAAGAAGATACTTGGCAAAGTAAAGATCTAGATCCTAAAGCCAAGTATCTTCTTTTCAAGCACACCTATTTCATTGGGATAATCATTGTGATAAGTAAATAAAATCTGTTAATCTCTTTGCATCAAAGGCAAGTTGTCTGTTCCCTTGCTTTTATTTCCTTGCAAAGTTATATATATGTTAAGGATGATGAATGATATATATGTTAATCATGTTTATTCATGAGATTTTACAATTCACAAGTTCATGTGTCATGTTTTAAATTCCATTTCACAAACACACTGCTAACTTTGCGGTTTTGGTTTTGGGCCTAAATCACACTTTTCTGACACTTCTTAAAATAATACTTTAAAACACTCCAAAGACACCTGTATTCACAAATCTCACAGTCATAATAACCTTTAGACAACTTAGGATAGCCTAATTCCCCCATCTCCACCATCTAAAACGGGTTTCCAGGAAACAACTGAGGGTAGAGGGAGGGGACCAACCTGCCTCCGTGTGGGTGTCCCTCTCCTGAAGTACCTTAATCGCTGTGGTTGACTGTGGAAGCTAGGGTAATTCTGGCCTTTACTATCTTGAGCACCGGTCAGTTATTTGGCAAAAGTGGAGTTGAGGCACACACATAGTTAGGGGGGGAGGGATAATAAAATTTACTTAACTTTAAGAAACTCCTAACCACTTAGCTGCATAGACAATCCCAGGTTTTTGGGGATCTTAGATGAATGTTTAGGAACACACATTGCAAGCACTTCATGTTTACAAATCTTTAATGCAATCTTATGCCTAATTCTTCTAAATGTTTAAACCTCATGAGCATTTTAAAGTTTCCAAACTCATTCATATCTTTGTTTATGCTTTTGTATGGTGTGATTCAAGAGGAAGTTGAATATCCCACTTGGGGGAGGCATCACTTTCTTTGAATCTTGAGTGCTTTAGTGGTTGCCATTGAAAGCAACCCAATAGAGTAAGTGCTAGCTTACAATGCTTGGCTTATGTGATTGTTCTCAATTTGAATATTTCCTAAACTCTCACTTTTTTGGCATCATTGTATATCTTGTTAATTTGTGTCTTGTGTATCATCTTGTATCTTTGTAATATTTCTATTTCATTGTATAAGTAGTTGAAATCTTTATTTGTGGGTGCTCTTCAAATTATTTTACTTGTAATATTTTTGTAATTGAACCACCCTCAAACTTAGTTGACCCCTTGCCCAATCTTAGGCACTAGTCATAGTTGACTTAGGGAAAGGGTTGCTTGTCATTTAGATAATCTTGCACTTTGCATTTGCTTCTTTAGCATCTTAGGTTAGTTTTCCCCCAAGCCTTCTAACAAATTAAAACCAACTCCTAGAACTTCAAAGTTAAATCAAATCTAGTAACTAGGGTCTACCCCCCTTGGCTTCCCTAGGAGTAATCCTAGAAGGAAGAGGTTCCAATCAAGGTGACAGTGTGGACTGTGAACCTAGGCATTGTGCCTCCAAGGACACACTAAGTGAGCTGGACTTTGCTCATGTTTGCAAGTGTGTATTAGGACGTCAACAGGGGGTAAGGGTGTTTAAAGGGTTGAAACAAGGTTGGGTGGTTAGGTTATGCTTAGGAAGTCTCTCTCTAACCTTATTTCATCATTTTACATCCTTCTAGCTCATTATTACAATTTTACAATTTTGCCATGTTTGGACTTTAGCAATTAAAATTGTTGTTTTAGACTGACTGACACTCCGGGTGGACAAACCCATGGCTAATGTTGTCCGACTGAGCTGAAACTTGGTCCATGGATGTGGGGGGTGCTATTCCATTTATTTTGAGCACAAATACCCCTATCAAAAGTCCAAGGACCTAGTTTTTACAATTATTGTTAAAAAACAATTAATCAATTAAATAATTAAACCTCCAAACTTAGGGAAATTTAATTAAAAATTAATTAATTAAAAAAACTATACTAGACTCGATGGAATTCCACAAAACTTTCTAAGATGTCTTGCATGGTCATTTACAATGATTCCCTATAGTAGTTACCAAAAGATAAACCCACTAGAACGTTGTTCACCACTTTGGAGCAATTATTGCAAGTATGAGGGAAAAACTCAAGGGAAATCAATAAGGCTAAAAAGCCCAATTGATAACCTGAGGATAAAAAAGTTAAAAACCCTCGGTGAAAGGAACTCTCGCAGTGAATCGGTCCCAAGGTAACTGACCTAGACATGACTCATGCAAACCTATTACATTATTAACCCACGCAGGGGTGCAGAAATTCCAATTACAAAAAGAAGTGATGGGGTCAAACATGCCCTGTAGAACCAAAGTCTTTGACAAATTTGCATCTGATGATGCATCTCTTCATGGCACATGGAGTTGACCACCTATGTTGGAGAGGCAGTCAACAAGGACGTCATGCCTCTTTAGGGTGACGTTAGCCTTTTCTAGGGAAAATGTGGCCTACTGGAGCAAAACGTTAGCCCTCCTTGGGCCTCTAGAAGCTGCCACACGTGCTAAACATGCCTCAACCGCCTCCAAAAGATCCCACATCGCTGGATGACATCATAGGATGTCCTGGGTGACGTCATGGCCTTTCAAGGCCAACGTCCTAGTGGAAAGGGCACAACCCCCCTGGGTAAGGCTCTGCCAGGGTGCCTCTATGGAACGTCCTCCTCTTCTCTGATGCAAACCCCTATGTCCTATCTCTACCCCCTGCTGGGGTCTCAACATCCATCTGGTGGGCTCTTCATCACCATGGAGGTCCGAACTAATCATCTCCCCACGTGTACCTGTCCAATATGGTACCTGTCCGTCGGGTATGATCCTGCACATCAACAGATACACTCTCCATGGGCTCATAAGTCATAGGGATCATAGCAATGTCAATCACATCCAATCATCAATTTTATTAAACATGTGCATAAAACCCTTTCTACCCAGTCAAGTGCTCAAAGACATTATACAAATCTGCAAGGCAAGTTTGGAGGAAGTGACAGAGCATCCTATTGGGCTAGTGTCCACTGGAAATGGGATGTTTCCTGGAGAGATCAAATCCAAGTCATGTTGAGTGGATGAGGTGTGTTATCCATCAAATTTGCACTAGGATGGACTTCCAGCGAGCCGCCAAAGTTTGAACATTTATTGTTCAAAGTTCAGAGTTCAAAATTTCAGTCGGTCACAAAGACCACCTTTTTTCTCTTTACATTTCCATAAAAAATTGTAATAAGAGATGTTGCATGATGAACTTGTAAAAGGTCTTAGCCACCTTAAGTCCTAAGCGTGAGTTATACTTTGGAGTGTTTTTTCACTTACTAATTATATTTTGCCATTTTCAGGCAATTTATAATTTATAAGTTTTTTCACTCAATCCCTCCAGAGCTAGAGTATATGCCCATGGTTAGGCTTGAACATGGATCTAAGCCTAATGTCTAATGTATATTACCATGCTAAACATTCTCCTAGAGTCTTATAGAAATGTACTAAGTCCCCCTTAGGATTTTTTTATTTTTTCAGTTAATTAAAAAATTGTCAGAATTCGACAATTTTTAATTAAAAAATAAAGATGTATTAAAAAAGTGGTATTAGAGGACTAAATATGCCATGGGGATGCTCATTTTTGGACCTAGAGCACCCATATTACCTAAGTACCCACTTGGTTGAGCAAAAATAGTGATTTTAATAACTTAAAAGTCATTTTTGCTCACAAAACCCAAAAAAGTCAATAAAAATAAATAAAAATAAGCATATGCAAAAATCAAGGAAACATGTTTTGACATGTTGGAGATGAAATGAAGCCTTTAAAGGCTATGTGGCATCAAGAGGATGAGGTTCAAAGGTCAAAGAAATAAAGTGGGCATCTGTTTGTTTGAATTTTAGTATGTGCCAAGGAAGAGGTGCACCCCTCTTGAGAGGTGGCGCACTCCCATATGGGGCAGCCAACCTCTTGAGAGGTGGCGCACCCACACACTCCCACCTTTTTACATTTGTCATAGTTTGCGATAAGGAGAGAGGTGGCAGCCATCACCTCAACACTTGGCTGCCCTCCTCTCCCACTTGGTGCACCCTCCTTCATTGGGAATCTCCCTCTTGTGCTATATATTGAAGCATTTCTCCCATTTGCAAGTTAGTTGGAGCTTTGGGAAGAAATTGTTTGTGTATCATTGCTATTGTAACACTCTTTCTCATTTTGGAATAAAAGAAGACTTTGGAGGTCAAATTGGTGGATTGGCCAAGTGTGTGGATGTTTATGTGTATGAGGTGATATTATTTTATTGCTTTTATATATTGGTTAATGTGGCCTTATAGGAGTACTATTACTCAATAGGGTAAGATTGCTAAGCTAGTTTGATTAGTTATCTTGCTATTTATGTACTTGAGTGATTTTAGATGCAATACTTGTTTGGTTTAACATATTGTGTTGTAAGATCTCTCTTGTAGGTGATACCATATTCTAACCCTCTCTTTGTAAGCAACCGAAGTAATTGATACCTCAACTTGGAGAAATGGATGATCTAGCTTGACTCTTCCTCTCTTCCAAGTCCTTTGAAGAAGATCCCTCTACAATTCATCAAGGACTCCATTGCCCAACACATTCCAAGCACAAGCTTGTTCTCTCTCTCCTTCTCTTGAAAAGCAAAATTCATTGGTTACTTTTATATATATGCAAACATGTTTAGATCTAGTTTATCTATCTAAATCAAAAGTTCTTTCATGCATGTAAGTGATAGCTTAGATCTGATTTCTGTTTCTTAAAGTTGCTATCTCAAAATTCTAGATCTAGCATAGGAAGATAGTCTTTTTCTCTAAATTTTTTCTGAAATTTTTGAAGGGTTAAAGGCTAATAATTTTCCAAGTGTTTTCGTTGTTCAATCTAGCATCTAAGTGCTCTAAACTTTCTGTTTTAGAACAACCACAAAAGACCATAAGGAAACTATCTTTCTAGCTTGAGTTTCTTAGTTCCCTTTTGCCGAATTTTGTAGAATTTAACTTAGAAAATTTTGTAGATTGTTGCTAATAACCAAAGACACTCTTAAAGGGTTTTTGGCCATCTTTTATACTCTTGTGTTTGCTGTTTTATGCAGGTCATTGAATAAACAAGGGGAGATTCTGTTAAAATTTGGCGGATTAGGAGCATTTGGGACCTCCGGAAGCATCCTACGCTTTCCTAAAATTTTATATAAATTGTAACACCTTGATCCATTGTTGTAAGGATCAAAAATCCTTTGAAAAGATCTGAAGACTCTTAAAAGATCTAATGAGGCCTACCCTAGCTTCACAGGTCAACCCTAAGGCCAAGTACTCCGGAAAATTTCCGTGGCTTTCCTCAAAACCCCAGTTTTTAAGTGGCGAAGATGGTGAGTTAAGGTGTCCTATGAAGTCTAATTAATGGATTTTAGATCTATGAGCTAAATATTGTGAAGTGTGATTGAGTGCTTGTAGCTTGCTCAACAAAGTTGCCAAAGTACTGAAAATTTGAAATACGTGAAGGCTAAAGCCTTTTAACAAAGAAGTTGCCAAACGAGTTCTTAAATGTTATATTGCAAAAGTGAAGTGTGAGAACTGAAAGTAACTTGCAGAATTGTAAAAGGTTGATTAAGCCCTTAAGATATCGATACTTGCATGCATGTATATAAGATGAAAAACTTAAGAAACAGTTGCTTGCATGTAAAGTAAAAGATAGAACCAAAAAGTTAATTAACCGATTAGCGCATGCGTGTGTGACAGGTGAAGCTTTACGAAATTAAAGATTGCATGCAAGGTAAGATAGACTGAAAGCAAAATATCCACGATGCCTCCACGGGCTCTAAGCTAGCATATGTTATGAGATCTACTCTAGATTATTTTAAGTTAGTCATGCATGTAGAAACCACAACTAATCTAGCTAAACTAAGCATGAAAAACAAACGAAAGAGATCTAATCTAAAGTTTGCGAAAATAAGACAGAAAGGGAAAGAATGCAAGCCACTTGGGTACAACTCCTTTGGGCTTGCGTTTACAGTATTTTAGAGTAGATTGGAAGAATAAAACTTTACCCAGTGAGAGGAGTTGCTTGAGGGCGTGTTGTGCATGAAATTGGGCAGTATGCCCCCTTGTCCTGGCAATAATCTGCAAAAATCAGCGAGCTATTGCTTGCTGATTTGCGCTGCAACACACTCAAAGATGTTATAAAATTTCCGTTTTTAGGCAGAAATTTCGTGCATGTATAAACCAAAAAATTATAGTTCTTTGATTGACCTATCTAAGCCTATTAGCTACTAAAATCAGAAATGGAAAAGCATGGACATAATCAGAAAATATTTTGGAGTGTAAACGAGAAGTAAGAGTAAATTTGTGCTTGGATCTATCCCAATAGCTTCCCCTTGAAGTAATCTGCAAGTCTTAAGCAAAATGTAAGATGAATAGATGATGATTGCAAATACTAATAATATAAACTAATTTTTATCACTAGTAGATGTGAATCATATAAGCTAGCAATTATACAATCACTAAGCCTAGCCAAATAAACTAATTTACCCAACAATCTATCTATAATCACAATAATACTTAAAACAAAAACAAGTTCACCTCATAATCATGCAAAGAATCCAGACAAGTCTTGAGATCTTTGAATCCTCCAAAGCTATTTCCTTTTATTATCCAATGG
>SNQJ01S0206075.1:16417-32010 GCA_010110895.2 Picea sitchensis | reverse complement strand
ACATGGTTCTCTGCAATGGAAACATAAAAGTGTGGTTAAATCCAGAGGAGGCGGCGTCACTTTAATGGTGGGAAAAGACATTGCAATAAATCAGATTCCATAACTAGAGGGGCACATGCTGGTAGGTAAGTTTTGAGGCTGACGTTTTTCTATTAGCTCCATTTCTAGATGGATGGACAATTTTTTGAGGGTTTGTCTCAACTATGTACCTATAATTCATGGTTTGTTTCGCTTGTGGTTGGGATTTCTTTTCAATAATAAGGCAGATTCTTTGATGATTATTGCCAAAAGGGAGTATTATGATCAACATTTGCTTTGTGCCAAATTTTGGCATCCCCTGTTCAATGCAAAGGAAGATATATTGACTAGTCTCTCGACATGGGTAAAACTGTCAAATCTACTGCTAGAATTCTGGAATGATGAGGGGTTGCAGGCTATAGGAGAAACATTGGGCTCATTATTACTTTAGATAAAAGTTAGAAATCTAATTTAAAATGTTTTGTGGCATAAGTTTTGGTTTATTTGGACTTGAGGAAGGGTTTATATGAATACTTGGACCTAGTGTGGGGTGACAAGACCTTCACGCAAATCTTGGATTACCTCAATGTTCCTTTTTGTTGCTCTTGATGTCACAAAGTCGACCACGTAACGACATATTGTAATTTAGCATTTCAAAAATGATATCGTGGAAACTCAGATTCAAAAGTGAAGAAGTCTTTGGACAATTTGGAAGCTAGGCAGGGTGGTCCACTCCATGAGAACATCATGAATACATAACATAATTCAATATATCCATAATAAACAATATTTTATTTACTATCCATTTTACATATTTACCTCACATCATATGAGATACAATACGTGTATATAAATACACGTAGGGAATGATAAGTCATGTCCTTGGCAAAGGTCATGACTTATCATAGACTTATCATTTACATTATAATGCCTATTTACATAATAACAAACCTATAACATATTATTAGACGATAATAAATGTAATATACTTTAGGTATATTACAACTCTTCCCCCCTTAAAAATGATTTGTCCTCAAAGCATAGGAATGAGAAACTCTTAAGATAGAATGGAATTCTTTTGTAACTGCTATCGATTAGATAAAGTTAAGGACATGAGGCAATATGACAATTGAAGCCTTGAACAATACTGGCACATAAAAAAAGAATCAATCCATCCAAGGTATATATATTTTTAGAACTCTCCGATGATAAGAGTCTAGATACATTCTTCTTTTTTGTTGACTTTGGGGCACATATATCTTTGGATACCTACGAATTTTATCCTTCTTAATGTTTGGTTTAGTCTTTTCATGATTTACTTGAGTCATCATGATGATATCTTATTTTTTCGTATTTATTGATGTGGCAACATCCTTCGATTGAACTATGACTTTATTAGTGGCGATCAATGGTATGTCAAATTCAAATAAATCTGTGGATGTTTCTTTACCATATAATTTTTTGGTGAGCTCGACTTCTGGAAACTCTTCCACTAATTAGACTTCATTAGTAATCTAATTTTTAGTTTTTATCCCTTCTATTGGAGTCACTTTATCTTCAATTTCAACTTTTGGAGATTCTTCCACTGATATAACTTCATTGATAACAACATTAGGTTTTTCCACGTCGATCACATTAGTGCTAGTGCCCTTATCCATGGTTTGGGTTTCTTGTTGTGCCTTCTTTTATTCTTCAGTTTCTTTATATCTGCAAGTAGATTTTTATTATGGTTTCTTAAATGAGAAATTTCTTCATCTTTGGACAATAGTTTTTTATTGATATTTTCATACTCTTTTTTATTGATATTTTTTATATTACTAATTTGTTGTTGTGACTCTTTAATTTGTTGTCGAAATTTATGAATGTATGTATCTTGTTTCTCCAAGTCCATTCGATTTTGAACAATTTCTTCATCTTTGTTAATAAGAATTTTATTCATTTTTTTAAACTTTTCCATTAATTATGTATGATTTTGTTGTTCATTCTTATTTGAATTTGATGATAGAGAAAGATGCTTTGAATTAATGTCTGGAAAAAATATTTTATTGGTAAGGTGCTTGAATTCTATATATATTTTTATCAACATTCATAGTAAAAGTACCAATAGATTTCAACCAAGAGTTCCCTAGGACCACATCAAATTCCTTGGTTTGGAACACTACAAAAATGCATTTTGGGGAGTACTCATTGATATTTAATTCTAAATTATTAATCTCATCATCATACTCTTGTGTAGGAGCTCTTTTAAATTCCTCTTCTGCTAGTTGTAATTTATTTGCCAATTTAATATCAACATGGTTCCAATGTTTAGTGAGGTTGATGACAATGCTTATAGTCTCATTTTGGATCCTCCCTAACATACGTATGAAAATATTGATTGGTTTGAAAACATACCCAGAAGTGAATTGAAGCTTATTTTCCATTTCAACTTGGTGAACTTACCTCTGTAAGAAAAAGTTAGCATGGTAAAAAGTTATTGCCTCTATAAATTTTGTATACGGTAGGGAATACTATGGGCCAATGGTTTACCAAAACCACGGGCATGTAAACCACCAACGATAAAATCAAAATTTACTCTTCCTTCTTCTTTGGAATTTTTTCTTTTAAATTACCTTTTCTTACCTTGTAAATGGAAATTAACTTAACTGATGCAAACTATGGAATCTTTCCTTGAAACTTTTTGGTGTGCACTTTTGACTTTTTCTTTTAAATTATTTTTTCTTACCTTGTAAATGGAAATTAAATTAACTTATTGCCAGCTATAGATTCCTGGTTGACTTATATTTCTTCATGTGGACCTTAAGAAAACCTTCTTTTTTTCTTCTTCTCATTTTTTTTTTATTATACGAAAATAATGGGCCACTAGCTTGGAGATTATTTGCATAGTTTTTTTTCTTCTTTTTCTCTCTCTCTCTCTTTTTTTAATGCCACCATAAAAAATATCAACATGATCACAGATCATTGAAACAACTGAAAACTTGACCACATGCTAGCAAAAATACCACTCTGATACCAAATGAAGTGGACCACTAGATCCACTTCAAAGAGACTTCACTAACATCGGTATCTGCACATATCCCTCTTGAAGAAGCTAGGCCTCTATCAGAGGAATCGAGGGAGAAAGTTAGGGTGGAAGATTCAACGATAAATGTTGGAGAGGTTCCAATTACAATTAAAGTAGGGAAATATATTTCAATGGAGGATATCATGAGAATGAGAGTTAACAAGGTCGACCTCATCTTGTCTGCTTCCCAATAGAGGAAAATTGAAACTATATGGGAAAGTAGTTCTTCTCCAAATGAAAATGCAGGTATGTTTTTTTTAAATGCTACTTATTTTCCTCCTTATGTTTCTCTTAACGAGTCTTTTTACGTAGAAAGAATGGATGTGAAGGGACTTGGCTCACGTGTTAGTTTGATCCTAGGCATGGCCAAATTATCTGGTCAGTTTGAGGATCTACATGTTGTATACCTTGGAAAGGAATTGGACTACTCCTCCTATTAGGAGCTGAGTTTCTGGGGTTCTTCCTCTTCAATTTATTTGTCACATTCTTCGGATCGAGACCCTTACTTTCTTAGATCGAGGGAGCATGCTTGGGAACCAACTGATCAAGGTGATTTAGGGGTAGATGTAAGTAAATATATAGGGTCGGGTTGGGATGGCCACAAGTCGGATCTAAAGTGTGCTCAAGAACAAGCATCTCACAAAGTGTCATAGGGTAGGAAACGTCTTATTTCAAGGGTACATAGAGAAAGTAAAGCCACTCCTGGTGGGCCTCCATGAAATTATGCTCAGTCAACATTCAACGCTTTGGAGGTAGGGCTAAAAAACTTTCCCTTTGTTGCATGGTGGAGATAGATCGTTTAGATGTGCTAATGATCCAAGAATCAATGGGGGGATGTGATCCTCTTATTTTTTAATTGGTCAAAATATTTATTGGGTGGGAATTTGTTGGGCTTGATTCTATGGGTCTATCCAGTGGATTAATCATTGGTTTGTATTTAAACTGCAAATTATTAAATTTGTTCTCTGTTTGTTCAGGTATTATGATAAATATTTTTAGTCTGGAATTGGACCGTATATTTTCAATCCTTAATTTGTATGGTCTGTATCATGAAAAGGAAGTGTTCTGGTCCAATATTTTTGGGATGCAAGATCTAACGTCTGATTCTCTTATCATTGAAGATGACCTCAATATTACTATGAACGTATATGAAATTTAGGTGTTAAAGGCCCAAGAAGACATTTTTTCCCATTTCTTCATTGATCACTTTGAGAGGCAAGGTTAGGTGGACATGGAACCCATGAAGATGAATCCCACATGGAGAAATAATAGAAGTGGGAAGGAATGCATTGCAAAGCGGTTGGACCGCTTCATGATTCATCATCATATTGTTGAGTTTGTGGGGTTGTACAGATTGTGGGTCTGGTAAACACGAGTGTTGGATCATTTTCTTGTCTTCCTATAGTTAGGACACTTAGGAGTGTGTATGAGCTCCTCTTACAAGTTCAATTCCTCTTGGATATC
This sequence comes from Picea sitchensis, assembly GCA_010110895.2. NCBI lineage: Eukaryota > Viridiplantae > Streptophyta > Pinopsida > Pinales > Pinaceae > Picea > Picea sitchensis. The sequence continues at coordinate 27,464 of SNQJ01S0206075.1, read as the reverse complement.
ACTGGAAGAGTTCCAAACACCATTCAAAAGAAAATAGAAACATTTTCAGAGAGGTGATAATTCTTCTCCTAGTATGAATTTTATAACAAACCTAAGGAGACTAAAGGGACTGGTTATTGTAAGGGATAGAGAGAGGAAGAAGTCTTCAGAATATGCTCTCAATACCATAGAAGAGAAGTTGGAGATATTGTATGGTTCCTTTCAATCTACTAAGGGGGATCTGACTGTATTGGAAGAGTGTAGAATTATTTAGTCTTACAGACAATATATTTTACTAGAACATGAACATGCACGATGTCTTAAAAGTCGAGCCTTCTAGATAGAGGTGACCAACCAAAAAACTAAGTTTTTCTAGAACTTTGCAAATCATAGGAGAAATAAGAATTCAATCTAGGAGCTTGAAGATTATCCAGGTAATTTGGTGTGTGGGTTTCAGAATTTGGTAGCTTTGAGTGTAGAGCACTTCAATGGATTATTCAAAGAGGTTGGAAAAATTAAGATGGATGTTATCTAAAACAACTCACCTTATTTCCTCATCTTATCTCTTATGAGGAAAATGTTGATTTGTATAAAGAATTCTCTCTTGAATAATTGAGGGGTATTCTATCATCCCTCAAAAAAGAAAAAATATCGAGGCTAGATGGTTGGATTGTTGAATTTTTTGAATATTTCTTTGAGATGTTGGGTAGTGACTTACTTCATGTGGTTGAATAGGTGAGAATGTTGGGTAAGATCCTTTCCTATATAAATGCCACCTACATTTAACTCATTCCAAAGAAGGATCGCCATGTAACTTTTCATGATTTTAGGCCTATATCCCTCTATAATTTTCTTTATAAAATTATTGCAAAATTCATCATTGTTCTCCATGTTGGCTCTTGGTTTTGACATATTTTACACTATCAGTTATCATAGTTTGACTATCCTTACCTCGTCCATATACCTATTTATTTCCCCATCACCATATATTTTCATGTTTTTGAAGTCAGATGCCTTTAACAAGCTCTAAGAGGTTATTGTTGTGCATTTTATTGATTTATGATGTCTTTGATAGGTTAGATTGAATTTCTAGAACATATGTTACTAATGGCGATTTCCTCAGTTTTTTTCTTGTACCAATAGCTCACTTCTCGTAACTAAGTTTGGTTGTAAAACGACCACCCAGGTTTCAAAGATATAGATGCCAGCATGGTGTGTGTCCCTTTATTCATGCCCAAGTTGCACATGGAATCCTCTAGAAATGGTCAAGGGTTTTCTATCAAAAACGTTTCAAATTAGCAACAGTTAACTTCCAACATGATTCTGACGATAATGAGGATGAATCTCAAAATTCCGGAACATGGGTTTTGTGCAGAAAGTCCTAATTTGGGTATCATTGAAGAGGATTCTTCGGAATATCAAGGATTTGAGAGATATGGGAAAATCTCTAATTTGGGTTTTTCGAGATTTGTTGTTGCGACTAGTTTCCAAAATGACTTGATTTGTAAAACCAAATGTTGTTTGTAGTTTTGGTTTGGGGAGTTGGATCCTATCCTCCTCCATTGATCCTTTGTATAAATATGAAATCAACGTTGTAAGAGAGATCATCATTATGCTACGTGGATTGATTGTCAGGTCATTATTGTTTGGTTGTAATCACTTGTTGCGTGATGCATTGAGTTGTTCTTTGTAATTATTCATTCTTATGATGTAATAAAGAAGTCTCTGATGTAGATTTTTGGCCAGCCAATATAATCCTCTTACATAGTATGTTGGAGGAGGAAGAGCACCCTCTCTTTGGTTACCCTACCTATTTTTATTGTTGTAGACTTATTTTTCATTTTGGTTTTGTAGATTAGTGTGAGTAGCTAGATGCATAGTTATTTCGATTTGTAGTTCTAATTGTTTCCATAGAATTATTTTTACAATTCTTCTCTCATTTATTTTCAATTATTCATGCAATTTCTCTTTTCCTTTACACACTCATGTTTATGCTTTGATTACCAGCGCAAGGAAAAGGTGTGCACTCAACGTTTTGATTTTTCTTGCTAACCAACAATCTTAACAATGTGAACACAATTATTAGAATCTCTTTGGAGGATCGTATCAATCATCATTCATAAGTACAAGAACACTTAATGATTGAAGTGGAAGACTGTACTTCAATCCATCTATGAGATCTGACCCAAAAGACGGATAACTAGTGTTAGTTTGGTCTTTAATGCTTTTCTTTTATTTAGATATACTCATGGATAAGATAACAAGATCTATTTGAGTCATAGTGGCACAAAGATAAGTAATCTAGATGAAAAATAGTTGTATCACCATCAAAGATTTGTTACACTTGACATATGAGTTTGCATTCTTTATTTTGTATGTGTGAGTTAGTTTACATATTTCATTATTTACCTTTCCGAGCTATTCATTTCAGGACTAGGTTAGTGGTGTTTCGCAAAGATTTTAACTCATGTTGGTCAACTGATTTGAAATTTAGTTTGAATGGTATTTATACCCTTGCATTTTATACTTATTTATATCAACTACAGTAGCTATAACTCATTAAGTTTGATAATTTAATAATCTCTCAAAGTGCATGAACACTTAGACCTCAAGTGAAATATTGCATTATAAGCCATTAATGAAACCTCGAGCTAATGAACTAATTATTGTTTATAGTTTTGATTTCTAGCCTTAAGTGTTTTTATCCTCTCACAAATTGAAGTCTTAAGTATTCATCGATTAAACAAGATCCCATAAGAAAGCATATGCATGCATAGACCACACATCTTGACATAATATGCAGTTCCCTTGTTCATCTTGATATAAATCTATGAATGCAAGATTAAGGTGTCTGAGACCTACTTCTGATTCCCTTGGATTGCTTTGTGATTTGGATTGATATCTTTAGCAATATGTCATTTAGTTTCATTGCATCCTAAAGTTTGTTTGGTCAGCATCAATTTTTGACATATGATAGAATAGGTTGTGTTCATGCATTTCCTGTGCTTGCACCTCAGAGTATGTGAACTCCCGGATTCATGATTTAATGTCAGATATTTATACATATAAATAAACCCACATTTTTTGTGTCGTTTTCGGGGAGGTGCTAAAGGGATTAGATCACTTATAGTTTTTGTTGCACCAACATTTAAGACTCGGAAGAGGAGAAACGGTAAGATGCAAAGGCACCCTCACCTCTAAATTTCTGCAAGGTTTCTAGCTCGCCGCATTCACTTTAGTGAGTTTCTCCAAGACCTTGTCATGTTGGTTCAATGTGTATTCTTTTAGTTTGATAAAGAGATAACTTGTGAGAACAATTTTTCATATTGGTTAAATTTGCTTTGAGTAGTGTGCTTGCATTTTCGTTGATTTCATTTATTTCCCTATTTTTAAGGTGTTTTAAGAGCCCCATGCATTAATCCATGTTGCGATACAGGGATTACCAACCAACGAAAAGAATTCAAGAATGTTCGAGAATGTAAAGAAGGATGTTACTCTAGGAACTCTCTCAAATCCTAGCAACAACTGGAAACATCTCTACATATCAGGAGGATCAAATTGATAGTAGTCATAAGCATATATGCATCCTGGAATGTAATTGAAGAGAAAAAATTCCATAAGCAAAATCAATAATACCTAGGAGAGACCGACAAGCCATGGACAACATTGAGTGACGAGGATACAGAAGAACCTGAGAATGAGTAATTTCTACCATACCTATCATCAGATCCTCTATGCGTCCGCGAGACCAATCAACATATGGTAAAAGATCTGAATGGCATGACGAAGGAGAAGATACAAATTGGTTTTGATAAACAAGTAAACCAAGGGAAACATGACTACATTGAACTTTGGTTCCAGACAACCATCAGGCTAAGGTATCACTCTATCCTTCAATATTTATTGACATCATTACAATCAAAGTAGATGTCCCTCATGTTCTGGTACTTATTAAAGTCTAATTTTCAAATTGGAATACAAGTACATTTGTAATCTTGTTATGCACATGGCTACACTGGAAATACTCCTATACTTCAGAAAATGATTTCTTGATCCAAGTAGAGTAGGACATTGTAATAAATAAATAAATAGAATAGTGAAGAGAAAAATAAGTCAAGTTGTGAAAAATAGTTTACTGGCACAACTGGACATGAGTTTTGGTTGAAAACCAGGCAACTGGTGGGTAAGTCTCACAAAAAAATTCTACATTCAAATGTTGGTTCTACGTTGTATTTTTCAAATCATTATATTTATGTGCGTGTTTGATGATGTGGGATTCCTTAAGGCCCACATTCCCATGAATCTTGTCCCATCGACTCCAACACATCATCTGGGATTGAGATTAGAGACTTTTATAAGTACATTGAGACTTGCATACATCAATCGAAATCCTCCTCGTTGTCAACAATGGGAATCCATCAAGGTCTCTTGATTGATAGATCCTATAGGTGACTCAACTCCAACACATTTATTCATACCCATCAGGATGTACTAAGTCACATTGACACTCATTGGAATTAATGGTGAGTTTCTTTTTGTTGGTTAATGACATCCATTAATGGTCAGTAATCCAACGAATTCTCTCTATGTTTAAATTTTGTAAAATTTATTCACATAGATAGAATTGTGCTAAGATATGGGTTTATGGTGAAGACTATTTGGTTCATGATTCTAACAACAGTTTGTAGTTTCCAGCAATGTGCAAATAAAAGGGGATGTTAGTCTTATGGCAATATCTTTCCCTGTAGCAGAATCAATCTCCAACATCAACCTACAGTTTTTGTTTTCAGTTTGAAGCTTGCATTCCACCAATAAGTTCAACATTCTCAAGAATTTCCATAGTTTGCAAGTTTTCAAGCATAGGTAAAAGTTAAAGTTTTCATATTTTCAATAAGAATTAACATTCTTTGACAACATCAATAGTTGTTCCATGTAGCTCCAGAATTCACAACAAAAACATTTTTCCCACTCTTAAATGATCTTTGTTCTTCTGGTACTAGAATTATATAGAGGCATTTTTTTCATTTTTATGGTTTGAATGAGTTGGATGGCGATAGTATTGGAGTTCTCAGCTTTCAAGTGGTCTAGAAACCTATTGCAAGCTTAAATACAGATTTGGTTAGTCGTCAACATTCCAAACATTCACATCCAACCTCTTCATAAACAAACTTCAAAATTTTGGCTATGGTCATTTTTGCAATGTTCTCTGAAATTTCATTCTTCCTGAACATAGTCCATAGAATAGTCACAACTGTAAGTATAAATAAATGAGAAAACCTGAGGTAATAATATGTTTTGGAAATATTTATAATTTATTAAGGATAAAGGAAATTAATTAATAAACACAACTACTCTAAGCGTGTTATTTAGTGTCCCCCTTTTTTTTCCCTACCCCATTCCATTCATCATTTACTATTGTATTCCCAGACATTATAAACTCACCCCCATCCACTACTACTCTCTCATTGTTTCGTTATGAACCAACCATGATCTATCTCTTTGTATGTTTCTACCTAATTGATAATTGTAAAGAGTTAAAATAGTTAATCCACATCTATGCTCAAGAACTCTTGCAGGTTGTGTAGAATGATTTAGGAAAGTTTGATACTGGACTTGTAGATGATGAGCAGGGTCCAAGTCAATTTGGAGTAGCATATTCTGACCTTGGTGTAGAAAAGGAGAAATAGCTTCTATAGAAGGAAATTGTCGTGGTTCATGGATTTGTTGGCTCCATTTTTTATTTTGTTTTAACACTAGTTTAACCTCTGATTCTTCACCATGCATTGGTGCAAGCAACAATACATTATCATTTTTGCACCTCAACCATATTAATGGTGTTAAATTTGATGTCAAAGATGAATTTCATATAGTTTTGTAGTTTCTTTTCTCATGGAAGCTTAGTATCAACACTTCATTGACCAAACTCTCAAGTGCTTGACTATGATATTCAATACAAAGTAGTTGTTGGCACAACTCATTTTTTCCACCAGAGTATTTTATGCATGGGAATATGACTGTCATTATTGGATGTCAACCAATTGACTCTTTTCAGCAAAGCCTTGTGATGTGGGAACATCCATTTATTAACAATAGAAACATCAAAGGAGGGGCTTGTATATCTCTTTTTTGGAGATAAATACAATGATGAGCTATGTGGTCCTTACAGTTTCTCTCTGTGTTCAACAATCTTCTTACATGAGGAGGCACCTATATCTTATGGCGGAAGTGTCCAAAATGTGCATTATCCACCCATGTCAGTTGGATTGCATTCTTTTCAAACAATTTGGGGAAAAAACAAAATGATAGTGGACCCTTTTGGACACCTCACAAGGTCAAATGTGGTTACAATCAAGAGGATATCTTAGTCTATCAATTTNTGCACGATACAGGGAAATATGGAATATTAACTTTTGATACAGTTTAGTTTGTAGCAAGAAGAAACTTTGAATCAGTGGTTCTGTGAAAATTTTTCACTTCTTGGAAACTCATGTTTGAAACTCCTACAATGAATAACATTTCTCAATGTTTCCATTTATCCTTTCACTTCCATATTACTTACTGTGTACTTCTTTCTTCGAGAACTACCTCTTTTCTCAGGGCAATTTATTGTGCAAACCCTCACTGTAACTTTCTTGGTATATATTCTTACTATTACGATAACTTTTTCTCTCTTGAAAATTTTGGAGATTAAGTGGTTTGGTATTGAACAAGAAGAATGGTGGAGAAATGAACAATTCTAGTACTAGTGCTCACTTGGAAATTGTCTTGCAAGAATTGTTGAAGGTTATTGCTGGAATATAAATCTATTTCACACTGACTTCTAAGTCCGGAGGCGGGGATATTGGTGATATGTTTGTTGATATTTACATGATGAATTATACTTCCCTTATGATTCTTCCAATTACAATAATGATGGTTAACCTCCTAGCTATATTTGTTGGAGTTGCAAGGATAATTTATAGTGAGATCCCTCAATGGAGAAAAATTATTGGTGGATTTTTCTTTAGTTTCTGGGTGTTGGCCCATATATATCCATTTGCTAAGGGATTGATGGGAAAAATAAGAAAGACACCTACTATTGTCTTTGTTTGGCCAAGTCGTCCTACCATTACCATATCACTTCTATGGGTTGTTATAAATATTCCAACATGTAGTTCAAGAATCAGTGGAGGCTTTCAATTTCTATAAGGACTTCATAATTGCATATGGCAGAGAAGTGAGTAGAAGTAGAAGATCCATTAGTCTTGGGTNATTACCATATCACTTCTATGGGTTGTTATAAATATTCCAACATGTAGTTCAAGAATCAGTGGAGGCTTTCAATTTCTATAAGGACTTCATAATTGCATATGGCAGAGAAGTGAGTAGAAGTAGAAGATCCATTAGTCTTGGGTGAAATATTTTCCTAATAGTTGGAGTCTTCTATGGCATTGGCGGCTCCACATCTTAAGGTGTGCATCTTGAAATTTTTGAATGTTTTGCCAGAAAATTTCAGAGATATTTTATGTTCTCTTTTATCGACAACAAAAGTAATGGCCATTGTCATGAACTTTGTTAATACCAACTTTCAGTCTACCTGAGTTGGTGAGCGTTAGATAAATAAATTTCTTCTTTGGAGAGTGTGCGAAAATTATTGGTTGTCCATTTGCTTGGTTGTGTGATGATCACAAGAAGAGAGTATGATGAGGCTGAAAGGTTATTCAATGCAGTTGTAAAGGAAGGACATGCTTACTCTCATGTAGGCCTAGCAAGATAAAATTATAGGAAAGGATATGAGCATGCATCCTATGTTGAAATCAACATTTTGTTATCTTCTTATAAGCAGTTAGGTTGGATGTACTAATAAAGGTATTTATATTGCAATGGTTAGACTTGGAAAGAGAAACAACACTGGATCCAACTCTTACATATTCACTTATGTACCGAGCTGCAATATGAATGAGAGAGTAGAGTGCACATGATGCACTAACATAAATCATTTGTGTTGTGATTTTCAAGTTAACACTTGATTTCCTGGAGATATGAACCTGCTTTTGTTTGGATGCATTTTTTAATATTCACGCAGTCTTGACTTTAAATGCAAACTATATGATTCATGGAGGTACTTTACAATTCAAAAAGGTAGAATTTAAAATATAATTTTCACCGTTGGTCTTCATTGGAAGTATGAACAACATAGAGGATTTATTTATAGGAAAATCTAGCAGTGGAAATACAGATTGAGGAGATTAAACCAACATGGTAGTAAAATTGAAAAGCTCGTGAAGATCTTGCAGTTAGAAACTCTGAGCGAAAAGGGTCTTTGCCTACTTCATTTGGCATGAGGACATGCCAATCCTTATTCTTGGGGGAGATGTTGGATCCTAGTTTTGACACATTTTACACTGTAAATTACCCTATTTTTACTATCCTTACCTCGTCCATATACCTAGTTATTGCCCCATTACCATATATTTTTGTGTTTTTGATGTAAAATGCCTTTAACAATATTTAAGAGGTTAATTTTGTGCATTTTATTGATTTATGATGTCTTTGATAGGTTAGATTTAATTTCTATAAAACATGTTATTGATGATGATTTCCTCAGTTTTTTTTCTTGTACCAACAGTTCACTTCATGTACCTGAGTTTGGTTGTTAGCATACTTTTTCATCTCTGGTTGAAAAATAATCACCCGGGTTTCAAACATCTAGATGTCAACATGGTGTGTGTCCCTTGGTTCGTGCCTAGGTTTCACATGGAATCCTCTAGGCGTGGTCAAGGGTTTTCAGTAAAAAAAAGTGTCAAATTAGGAACAATTAACTTCAAACGTGATTCCTGCAATAATGAGGATGAATCTCAAAATTTTGGAACATGGGTTTTGTTCAGAAAGGCCTAATTTGGGTATCTCAAATTTTGAGGGTCAAGGATTTGAGAGATATGGGAAAATGCATAATCTAAGTTTTCCCATATTTGTTGTTGCAACCAATTTCCAAAATGACTAGATTTTTAAAACCAAATTTGATTTGTAGTTCTGGTTTTTGGAGTTTGTTCCTATCGTCCTCCTTTGATCCTTTTTATAAATATGTGTTGTCCCTTGACCAGGTTTTCTTGATATCTAGTCAATTTTGACCTATTTTTGGACTTCGATAGCCTGTCGAAGGAGGAGTGCAAGACGAAAAAGAGATCGTGGGATCTCGGCCCCTTTTTGGGTCCTTTTTGGGATGTGGGAATATGTAACGGGAATGGGATGTCGGCCCATGGGTTTACCCATGTTTAGGCCTATTTTGTATGTATAAATAGTTGTATAGGCAATATAAGGAGAGAACGAAGGCATCTATGTGATGTTAGTATGCAAGTAGACTAAGTGCCAAGAGTTGGATCTATGTGTTCAAGAATTGTAAGGCTTTGTGTATACTGTGTGAAACTTGCAGAGTTAAGTGCAAGTCATTGTAATAAGACTGTGGAAGGCTTAGTGCTGGAACGCAAGGAAGAATGATCTAGCGAGCTGCGCAGATCTTCTGTCATGTGTGAAATAAGGGTTTTGAGGCTCTGTGCTTGTAACCAATTGACTATAGACAATAAAGAAGAAGAGTTGGTGGACGTAGCCCCAGGGTGGGGGTGAACCACATAAATATTGTGTTATGATGCTTTGTGATTTGTCTTGATGTGTTCACATGTTATTTGCTAAGTTCTTTGATATATTTAGATAGATCTACTTCTTCTTTGTGCTTATGATATGCGAGAATGTTGGATCTGATCTATATGGCTATGCTAAGTGCTTGATCTGCTCGATCTGATATATTTACCTATGCTAAGTGCTTAAATACATTAGATTAGTGTGAATGCTACGAATCTTTGTTTTATCAGTGAAGTGGATATTAATTGCATATTGAGGAACTGACGGAGCTGAGTGCTTTATTAAGAAGTAAAATCACAGATCTGTGTCCCAGCTAATGTTGCAAACACCTGAGTCTTGCAACCACCCCTGCCTCTACCTCAGGTGAGACTTCATCTTCTTCGTAGGTGTTGCCGAAAGGGTCAGTAGTTAGGGCTTTGTTGGTGCGTTGTTGTAGCGTTGAACCCTGGTTCTGCCCATGTTCCAACAAATGGTTTCGTTGCCGGGACATAAACTGTGATTGCTGGGAACTGAGGAAGAAGAAGCTTTGTGCAAAGATTCATCCTGAAGTTGTGAAATCTCTGTGCATAGATCTATCGCTCTAGTGTGCAGTATTCTACTTTATAAAGCTCCGTGCTAAAAGAAAGAAGCTCGATCTGAAGAAAAGAAGTCGGATCTGAAGAAGAGTAGCAATATCTGAAAGCTTTGTGCTCTAAGAAAGGTAAAAGTGAGATTTTTTTTATTAAAAGAGGTAAGATTTGCAAGCTCTGTGCTTTGATAAAAGGTAAGAATAGTGAAAGTTTTAGATCTGAAAGCTTTGTGCTCTGTAGAAGTAAGATAAGTGGAAATTTTTGTTTCTAGAGTATGGATCTAGGTATGTTTAATAGGGTATGTCCTAGCTTGAAAACTAGGGCACTAATAGATGAAAGCAGGTTTGATATGAGTAGATCTGATAAGAATAGTGAAATAAATGTTATACCTATGCATAGAAAGAATGTTTGCACTAACAAATGGATGCAGGATCCTAGAAAGAATTTTTTGCAGGTTAGCTACCATGATCCTAGTGCCCAGTACCAAAAAGGTTGGGGATGATTTAAAAGAAAGAGAGGATTAACCCTCTATTATAGTTGCAGAAGACCGGGACATCTTGCTAAGGAATGCCTTGGGAAAAGACCTAGTTGTCTTTGTTATAAAGCTATGGACCATGAAGTGTTGGATTGCCCTAGAATGATTGCTAAAGTTGAAAGAATGAACCTGAATCAAGAAAACCCTAAGGAAGATCCAGAAACTAAGACAGAAACCCAGGAATAATCTGTTAAGCCCTAATGTTGGCTCATTACCCCTTAATTGGGGCATATTAGATTAGTAATGTTATTTATTACCCCTTAATTGGGGCATATTAGATTAGTAATTTTATTTTATTTATGTCGGCTTTAGGCCATTAGTTGTAATTATACCTCCTAGTCTCCTA
>SNQJ01S0206075.1:0-16407 GCA_010110895.2 Picea sitchensis | reverse complement strand
CATATTAGATTAGTAATGTTATTTTATTTATGTCGGATTTAGGCCATTAGTTGTAATTATACCACCTAGTCTCCTATATATACCAAGGAGACATTTTCATTTTGAATCATCTTGTACTTGAACATTTAAGTGGGGTAAAAGGAGGTTGTCCTATTCGAAGAGGCTTATTATCTGAAATTATCTCTTTTTCAAGGAGTTGAGTACTTTTCTTGAGGTTTTTCTATGCTATATTGATGTTTGGTTCTTAATAGAGTCTGAGAAAATATTGCTACAGGTAAAAGAAACCCTGAATGACCACCGACATGTCATCTTATCAAAGATCTTCAAAGAAAAAGAATGCATCGAAGAAAGAATAGGAGACTTCGACATTGACTGTGTTCTGGATGAGGAAACACGGGTGAATATCATGACAGAGAGAAATTGGGAAGCTATAGGGAAACCTGCTATGATTCATTCATTAGGAGGAATAGGATTATTCATAGGAAGACTGGTAAACCTATGTGGGAAGCTCGCTTGTGTACCTATGCACGTTAATGGCATTTCGACAGAAGAAGATTTTGAGGTTATTAAATTTATTGAAGACAACACCCCGTTCACGATGTTACTAGCTAGCCCTTGGATTGAAAGATACCAGGCCAGAAGGAGAGAAGAAGAAGTCGTACTAGAAGAAGAGAAGCAACAGTTGAAAGAATTCATGACTAGAAGGATCACACATTTGATTGCAGAACAAGAGAATAGATCGAAGCTATTTAACACCAGAGACACTGATGACGAAGTTGCAAGAACCCTAGAAGACCAACAGAAGACTGAAGTACTTATCCCATATAAAGAAGAAGTATCGCCTTCGAATCTTAAGAAATAATTTCAACAACACACAGTGACTATGTCAAACGAAGATAAGAATCAAATTGGAAAAATACATACTGAGATGAAGCTCATTGGAAAGAAGGCTAGGAAGATAAGTAAGAAGAGGGCTAAGATTGAAAAATTACAGAAAGTTACAGAGGGAACTCCGAAGGGGGAACATTTGCAAAATTGGAGCTTCGTCGGGATATCAGGACAATGACACATGGAACTTTGCCATTGCGAAACAATATAGCTAGTGGGGACATTATAATCATTCGACTGCCACCCCGAACGGGTAGAAAGGCAACTAAGGCTTGAAACCAGACCATTGGATTGTGCCATAACGGAATAAATAGAGTTAATGAGGGCTTCATACCCGTTGCAAGAGACCCGTTGTTGAGTTACCTATTTATCCCACTGCGCTACGCACTGAGAAAACTTTTTCCAATTAAGAATTTGAGCCCACAGAATACGTTGAGTTTATACCAAGATGATCGTGCTTTCTCTCTCTCTCTCTCTCTCTCTCTCTCTCTCTCTCTCTCTCTCTCATCACTGTGTCTAAGATACCCCCCTGAACCTAATATTGTTAATCTCGAGCATGTATGTCGGACGAGTTGAGCGCTGTAGAAAGAGTTGTTGAGGAAGTTTTTATCGACTTGATGAATGAAAGAGTCATGTTGGAGAGAGGATTGTTTACAGGTGTACAAGCATCGTCCATGAGAGGATTGTCATCTTCTCCATCCACTGCTCAAGGAGAAGGACCTTCCCGACCGTCCGATGAGAAGAGAACTAAGCACAGGGATGATCTCGTGAATGATAAATTGATTCCGAGCATATTACCTGCCTATCTACCACCTCTGAGCGGCGCAATAAATCGAGACAGTGTTGCTAGAGACCAAGAAAATATTGCAGCGTTGAAGTTTAGCGACTTCAACCTCAGTGACCGGAAAGTTTACAACATGCTCTCCCTACATAAATATCTGACCAGAACAAAGGGAAAGAATTCGAAGATCGTCCCTCAGTCATGGACTATGAACCTCGCACAGTCCACACTGCTCAATGTTATGAAGATTCTGCACTTCGGATGACACCAAGAGGTGAATGAATGTGTCAAATTACTGTTTTCTTGTTACCATGGAGGTTATCTATGGTTAAACCATCGCATAATAGTGGATTCGATGTTGATAAATCAGATCACAGGGCTTAGTATGAAAGGACCCGACCCACAGGATTTCTACCCTGGAAAAGCCATGGATCGCGTTCTCGCACAAAGGATCAAGGACACTTACGATGATGTTGAGAAGGGCACACGAGGCTATAAGGTAGCTTCTATCCAGAGTAGCGCAGTGCGCCTTGCCTGTCAATTGATCGTAGGAAAGTTAGTACGAAAGAATCGACCCACCCAAGTCACTGGTTTTGTAGTTGACCTCACAAGAAAGTGCGCAAAGGGACTACAAATGAGTTGGGCGAAGTACCTAGTGAACCAGTTGGAACTGGACTACAGGGAAGCACAAGATCAAGGGTATGAATTCCACTTCAGTTGGCTATTGATCCTGATCACTTTCATCACCCGAGAGATGCCGGAAGGTGCGACCTTCCCAAACATCGATCCATTTGAGCTATTGGCCACGAAGTTTAGTACACTGTGGTATTCTAGTGACATGAATAAGCAATGACAGTCAAATTTCGTGTTCCACACATACTACACCCAATTGAAGCTAGCCATATAGTCCGAGCCTCACATAACTCTGAATACTTTACACAGGTTCCGACCTTTGATGAAATTCAACGCATACCACCATTTCATTTATATCACAGCGCGTGCTGACGAGAACAAGCAACAACTTCAGTCCTATTATAAGCTAACAGAGGAGGACTTGGAGGAGATCACCAAGGAATGGTTGACAAACCTCCTCATTCCAACAAACCCTGCGGAGATATCCGATTTAGACAGTCCAAAAACTGCACAGGATACACCCGGACTTAGCAAGACGAAGAAAACTGAAGAGGTTCAGGATTTAGAGAGTGCATCCGTGAAGACTGCTTCTATCTCACCAGAGAAAGGAGGTGATGGAGGGGATATAGATGGCGCAGAAGTTGAATAGAAGAAAGGCGAGGTTACACCGTCTAGAGATGAGGAGGACCCCTCTAAGAAAATGAAGGTTTCCCCCTCGAATCCTTCCTCCCGGAAGAAATTGAAAGCTTCTATGACCAAAATGCAGACTATACTCACCTTAGATAACTTCGATTTCATTATAGTGGCCCTGAATGATGCTTCGCTGGAGATAGCAAAGAAACAAGAGGCTAAGCAGGAAGCGATGTACAATAGAATCAATATTGAGCTCCAAGGAGTACAACAAACACTACAGTCCATCCGCGTAGTCTCCACTGTGCCTCTGCCATTAGGAACACCAGAACTGGGAGATGAGCCAACTCAACTCCACCGAATAGCCAATACAGTTGAAGTTCGCCTTCGACGAGTGTAAGAGGAAACAACGTAAGCCACCCAGGCTTTGGTACAAGTATAGGGAGTACTTATAGAGCAACGCAGTAGTGCAGAATGGGAGAAGCTTGCTCTCCAGGCAAAATTCAACGAAGAAAAAGCCCAATAGCAGAAAGAAAAGGAACAATTGCTCATGGAGAAACTCGAAGTAAAGGAAAGGGTCAACATAGCACTTTTCTTTGTGACAGTCGTTGAAGTAAAGGCCGAAGAGTGAGTTCCACAACAAGTAGTGCAACTTGAAGAAGTGATCCAGCAGCTCCAGCAGCACATATCATATTTAGAGCTACGCGTTGTGCCCGAGACCCTGTAGGATGTAAGGGACCAGTGAGAAGCCACTGCTCGCGGCACAGTTGATAGATTAAAGGCCCTTACCTTAGAATTAAAGCAATTCCTTGATCATAGTTCCTAGACATATGAGAAACTTACTGAGAACCCAGATTTGCAGGCATTGGAGTCGCAACTCCAGGAAGCGAAGCAGCACGCAAAAACACTACAGGCACATCTGAAGTCTCTGTCAGTTGTGGAAAGAATGAAGAGATCTCAAGAGCAGTGAACCACCCAACAACAAATCCATAATATCCAGAGCAGAGTTATGGAAATAACTCAGAGATTCCAGCCGGTACAAGATAAGGCCTATCAGTTGTTTACAGAGGTAGAAGGCCAGGGAGAAGAACTGGAGTAGGTTAGCACCGCAACAGAACAACACCTGGAAGGACCTGTGAATGATGCAGTCATTCAAGAATTTGTTGAAAAAGAGCGCGTAGCACAACATCAAGTTGAAGCATTTCGAGCTAAGCTTGAAGCATTCGAAGCAGAAATTCCTACATCAGAGTGACTCAGGATGAGTCACAGGTGAGTGTTGGGGGCTTGTTGGCCCTTGACCAGTTTTTGTTGATATCTGGTCAAGTTTGACATATTTTTGGACTTCTACAGCCTGTCAAAGGAGGAGCGCAAGACGAAGCAGAGATCGCGGGATCTCGGCCCCTTTTTGGGTCCTTTTTGGGATGTGGGAATATATAACAGGAATGGGATGTCGACCCATGGGTTTTCCCATGTTTAGGCCTATTTTGTATGTATAAATAGTTTTATAGGCAATATAAGGAGAGGAGGAAGGGATCTATGTGATGTTAGTATGTAAGTAGGCTAAGTGCCAAGAGTTGGATCTGTGTGTTCAAGAATTGTAAGGCTTTGTGTATACTGTGTGAAACTTGCAGAGTTAAGTGCAAGTCATTGTAGTAAGTCTGTGGAAGGGTTAGTGTTGGAATGCAAGGAAGAAGGATCTAGCGAGCTGCACAGATATTCTTTCCTATGCGGAGTAAGGGTTTTGAGGCTCTATGCTTGTAACCGATTGACTAAAGACAATAAAGAAGAAGAGTTGGTGGACGTAGCCCCAGGGTGGGGGTGAACCACATAAATACTGTGTTATGATGCTTTGTACTTTGTCTTGATGTGTTTACATGTTATTTGCTAAGTGCTTTGATATATTTAGATATATCTAGTTATGCTTTGTGCTTATGATATGCAAGAATGTTGGATATGATCTATATGGCTATGCTAAGTGCTTGATATGCTCGATCTGATCTATTTACCTATGCTAAGTGCTTAAATACATTAGATTAGTGTGAATGTTGTGAAGCTCTGTTTTATCAGTGAAGTGGATATTGATTGCATATTTAGGAACTAACGGTGTTGAGTGCTTTATTAAGAAGTAAAATCACAGATCTATGTCCCAACTAAGGTTGCAGACACCTGAGTCTTGCAACCACCCCTGCCTCTACCTCGGGTGAGACTTCATCTGCTTTGCAGGTGTTGCTGAAAGGGATAGTAGTTAGGGCTTTTTTGGTGTGCTATTGTAGCGTTGAACCCTGGGCCTACCCATGTGCCAACAATATGCAATCAAAATTGTAAGAGATATCATCATTATGCTATGTGGATTGATTCTTTTATCATTATTTTTTGGTTGTAATCACTTGTTGTGTGAGGCACTGAATTGTTCTTTGTAATTATTCCTTCTTATGTTGTAATAAAGACGCCTTTATTGTAGATTTTTGACTAGCCACTATAATCCTCTTGTAGAATATGTTGGAGGAGGCAAGGCCCCCTCTCTCCGGTATACCCTGCTTATTTCTATTGTTGTAGACTTCGTTTTAATTTTAGTTCTGTAGATTAGTGTGAGTAGATAGATGCATAGTTTTCAATTTGTAGTTCCAATTGTTTCCATAGATTTAATTTTTCAATTCGTCTCTCATTTCCTTTCAAGTATTCATGCAATTTATATTTACTTTTACTCACTCATGTTTATGCTTTCATTACCAACAAAAGGAAAATGTGTGCACTCAACGTTTTGATTTTTCTTGCTAACCAACAATCTTATCATTGTCAACACAGTTATTAGAATCTCTTTGGAGGAACATATCAATCATCATTTGTAAGTACAAGAACACTTAATGATTGAAGTGAAAGACTATACTTCAAGAAATCTATGAGATCCAACCCAAAAGACTTATAAATAGTGTTAGTTTGGTATTTAATGTTTTGATTTTATTTATATATACTCATGGATAAGATAACAAGATCTATTTTAGCCATAGTTGCACAAAGATAAGTAATATTGATGCAAACGTGTTGTATCACCAACAAAGACTTGTTACACTTGACATATGAGTTTGCATTCTTTAATTTGTATGTGTGAGTTAGTTTACATATTTCATTATTTATCTTTCTGAGCTAATCATTTTAGGACTAGGTCAGTGGAATTTCACAAAGAGTTTAACTCATGTTGGTCGACTGATTTGAAAGTTAGCTTGAATGGTATTTATACCCTTGAATTTTACATTTATTTAGATCAACTATAGTAGTTATAACTCATTCAGTTTGACAATTTAATCATCTCTCAAAGTGCATGAACACTTAGACCTCAAGTGAAACATTGCACTACAATCCATTAATGAAACCTCAAGCTAATGAACTAATTAATGCTCATAGATTTAAAATTTAATCATCTCTCAAAGTGCATGAACACTTAGACCTCAAGTGAAACATTGCACTATAATCCATTAATGAAACCTCAAGATAATGAACTAATTAATGTTCATAGATTTAATTTTTAGTCTTGAGTGTTTTTATCATCTCACACATTGAAGTCTTAAGTATTCATCGATTAAACAATATCCCATCAGAAAACATACTCATGCATATACCACACATCTTGACATAGTATGCAGTTCCCTTGTTCATCTTGATATAAATATATGAATGCAATATTAAGGTGTCTAAGATTTACTTCTGATTCCCTTGGATTCCTTTGTGATTTGGATTGATATATTTACCAATAGGTCATTTGGTTTCATTGCATCCTGAAGTGTATTTTGCCAAAATCGGTTGCTAACATAGGCTAGAATAGGCTTTGTTACTACATTTCTTGTGCTTGCACCTCGAAGTCTACAAAATCTTGGATTGATGATTTAATGTTAGGGATTTATACATATAAATAGCCCCACACGCCTTAAGTCGATTCTTTCTTCATCAATTATTGCAAAAAAAATTGAGTTCTTGAAAGGTCGAATAATTCATGAAGCTATAGGCTCCGCACAAGATGGGATTAATATTATCAAAACCCATAAAATACAATGTTCAGTGGTCAACATAAACCTATCCAAGGCTTATGACAGGGTTTCATGGCTATACCTTCGTCTTTTTCTCCTACATGCGGGTTTCGACCTACCCGTGGTCAAATGGATTATGGCCTGTGTCACCTTTGTCTCCTTTGATGTACTTATAAATGGTTGGGTTCCCCTTTGTTTCACCTAGGTTGTGGCTTGCACCAAGTTTTCCCCTTGTTGCCCTAATTGTTTGCAATGGTAGTGAATAAACTTAGTCGAGCATTGGATGATGCAAAAAAAGTAAAAGGGTTTCTTGGGGTTCGGTTAACCTTACTCACTTGTTGCTTGTAAGATATATTGATCTTTTGTTCATGTGCAGATCATGATGCAACAGTTCTCAAAGAAACACTAGCTTTTTTTAGTGAGGCTATCGGTATGATCATCAACAAGAAAACAAATTCCATCTATTTGGTGGATGAATAGGGACAACATAGAATTTTATTTGAATCACAACTAAGTTTCTCTACACACACGATGGGATATGGATTCAGGTATCTTGGTTTCAAATTGAAGCCAAATAATAATGGGACTTAATATTGGTGGTGGTAGGTGGCTTGAGTTGAGAGAAGAATATGTTTCTGGTGCAATAGATGGATTTCTCGAGGTGGCATACTTGTGCTAATCAAATCTATAATTGAAGCAATTCTGGTATACTTGTTAGCTAGCATTCTGAGAGGGATATTGGTCAGAATACGTAAATTGTGTTCTAAATTTCTTTGGAAAGGAAGTTCTAAGTACCTTGGATTACATCTTGTTAGTTGGAAACGTCTTTCAAATTAAAAAAGTGTAGGTGGATGGGGTATAAAAATCGTGTCCTCTTTATGCGTGCTTTGGTGGTGAAATCTCAATGGGTGTTTCTGATAGGAGATAGTCTATGGAGGAATATATTAATTGCTAAATACACCGAGCCTGGAATAGTCATAGATTATATCTATCAACAAAGAAAATCAGCCTCAAATTTCTCTTGTCAATGGAGGATGCTCATGAATTCTTTTCCTTTGATCGACAACTTCTTAGCTTGGAAAGTGGAGTTGGGATGGTAGGTGTAGCACCACTTCCGGTTACCAAGGCTGAATCGCTCTTAAAAAAAAAAACTATAACACCACTTTGTACATAGCTCATACCGGAATTATAGTAATAACATGCATTTAATCAAGAAATACAGTTAAACTCAGAATAAACATAAGATTTACTGCTATAATCAACAATCGATAGCATTAAATTTAAATTGATATACACAGCGGAATACATGAATAAACATCATTTGATACTTATCTTCAAAATAGTGGTAGAATTCCACCAACCACGTGCAGGCCTTCCACGAACCTCCCAGCCTTATACCGCACTGCTCATCAGCTCAACAGTGGGTCACCCCCGAGCTGGGACTAAGCTCCACCCCAAGGCAAGGAATCCTAGGCTAGGCTGAGGTTACAGGGAAAACAACACAGAAAACTGGAAGGATTCTTTCCAAGATGCCATCTTACACCCACTACTACCAAACTCTCATTCCCCACATGCTTGTTCCGCCCGGGAGTATACACCTTCACAAGCACAGTCCATCAGTGCTAACCTCCCTCTCTGGGTCTCGACAACAGGCAGGATCAGGAAGTCTTAGAGCTCGAAGCTGGTGTTGGACACACTCTGGAAGAAACCACTTCCCAACAAACTCTCTCACCTGGAGAGAATTGCTCATAGGCCTGACAACCTGCCTCTTCCAACAACAGTCACCTCCCTCACCTGGAGAGAGGTCATACACAGGCTCAATCACAACTTGCACTGGCTAGCAAGCCATGCGCAGTCCAGCTTTGCATGGCCATCACAACCAACCGAAAAAACAAACACGGGCTTCCCAAACAGGCTTAGCAATGGCGCAAGGTCTCACAGTGTTGGTTCTTGGGAATGTGTGACAAACAATCCATGTAGGGAATGACACAGGTTCCATGACTCAGAACGGAGAGGGTGAACCCTACCTTTTTAGAAATGAACACAGGCTTCTCGGCTTTTAGAACAGAGGATATACATGGTTTTTCAAAGCCAAACACAGGCTTTTTGGCTCACAGGGAAGCACGAGGGTTCTCTGCAAAGCTCGGGTCGGTCGTACTGCTCAGAGCTCCGTACATACCCAGGCAGTCAGGTGGAATGGGCGAGGAACCCCTCTCATGGCTCATCTTCGCCGTTTTATTCGCATGCACCATGGTTGACACTTGTCACCCATGGAACTGCATGCATTCCATCAACCTGCATTCCTTCCCATTTGGCAGTCCTTCGTCCTTCCCCAAGAACTTAGGATAAAACATCACATTCAACATAATTCATGTGGCCTTTTGGAATAATAATAAAATATTATTCCCAAGGCTTAGCCCCTAGGCTTTGCCCTTAGGCTCAACACTTAGCCCCTTTTTCCCACCTTCCAGCCCTTAATTCCTTGCCCACTCTGTGGAATCTTAGTTCCCCATCACTCATTCATCATGGTCGGTCTGCACACGGCAGTATTTATATTTATTAATGTGCTGCATACATACAAGTACAAAATCAAGCCTTTGGCCTCCAACCCTTAGGTTCTCTAGCCTAACAATCACATAAGCCCACCGGCTTATACAAACTTGGCTCACCAGCCTATAACACATATTTACAATTCATTTCATACATCATATTTACAACTGGGCTAGGCCTTGGGGACATTACAATCCCCCTCCCTTATTTCTGCACTGTCCTCGGTGCAACTTTACACAACATTTGCAAGCTTTTAAATTTTTTTCAAAAAGATGCAGGTACTCTGCCTGCATAACATCTGCATGCTCCCATGTCGCGTCCTCAGGACCGTACCAGGTCCACTAGACCTTTACAATCTCTATAGCTCGATTCTAGAGCTGTTTGTTTTTCCTGTCTAATATGCGCACAGGATGCACTTGCAGGACACCTTCTGGTTCCACCTGAATCACATTCCAATCGATAACATGATTAGCATCAAGTATATATCTCTTAAGCAGTGAAACATGAAATACATTATGTACATTCATAGATGTAGGTAATGAAAGCATGTATGCAACTGGCCCAATCCTTTCCAGGATGTCAAATGGCCCACAAAATCTCGCTGCTAACTTGGCGCAACTTCCCAACTTTAGGGAACTCCTGTTAGTTTTCACTTTTAGAAAAACATGGTCACCCACTTTGAATTCTCTATGGTTTATGTTACTATCAGCGCAACTTTTCTACCTGTCTTGGGCAGCTTTTAGATTCTGTTTAATTCTTATCATTTGGTCTTCCATCTCTTTGAGCAGCTCAGGCCCAACTACTGCTCTGTCAGATGGATTATCCCAACTCACTGGAGTGTTGCACTTTCTTCCATAAAGTGCTTTGAATGGGCTCATCTTCAACGATGTATGATACCCATTATTGTAGGCGAATTCTACCAAATGCAGGTAGTCTT
The DNA here is from genome assembly GCA_010110895.2 of Picea sitchensis. Lineage (NCBI taxonomy): Eukaryota > Viridiplantae > Streptophyta > Pinopsida > Pinales > Pinaceae > Picea > Picea sitchensis. Next base: position 5,966 of record SNQJ01S0206075.1, on the reverse strand, counting down.
CCCACCTTGATGGTTTATCCATCACATACATTCTCAGTATGTCTTATATTACTCTGTTCACCCTTTCTGTTTGACCATCAGACTCAGGATGATACGCTGTACTAAAGTTCAGATTCGTTCTGAATCCCTTGAACAATCCTTTCTAGAAATTCGAGGTGAATTTTGGGTCCCTATCAGACACAATTGTCTTAGGAATTCTGTGCAAACGTGCCACTTCTTTTAAGAAGATATCAACAACATCTGCTGCCTTGTGAGTGGTTTTCAGTGGAATAAAATGGGCAACTTTTGTAAGCTTGTCCACCACCACCATGATTGAATCATGATGCTTGCTTGTTCTAGGAAATCCTGTGATAAAATCCATTGTCACCACTTCCCATTTCCACTCAGGAATGGGAAAAGGCTGCAGCAACCCTGCCGGGTGCCTATGCTCAACCTTAACTTTCTGACACTCCATACATCTGGCAATGTATTTAGCGATTTCTTTCTTCAGACCTGGCCAAAAGTAATGGCTTTTGACTGCTTCCACAGTCTTCTGATATCCAGGATGTCCAACATAAGCCACATTATGCATTTCTTTTAGAATTGCCATCTTCAATTCTCGGACATTGGGTACATACACTCTGTTTTTATACAAAAGTAAGCCATCAGTTCCCAAGGTGTAACTTCCTTGGATCTGTGGTCTCTCACGCTGCTGTAGCTTTGCTATCAGACCTCTGTACTACAAATCAACATTTGCATCTTCCAAAATTCTATCCTTAATCTCAGTCCTGTACATGCTAATGGTTGTAGCATGTAATTCATGCACTTTTCTGCTAAGTGCATCAACCACCTTATTTTATTTCCCTTTGATATGCTTGATATCAAAGTCATATTCACACAGAAACTCCAGCCATTTGGTTTGTCTGGCATTTAAAGTTAGCTGATCAAATAAATACTTCAAACCGTTGTGGTCGGTTCTTAATTCGAATCTCCTTCCCATGAGGTAATGTCTCCATTTCCTCAATGTGTGGACGATTGCTGCCAGCTCTAAATCGTGAGTGTCATAATTCCTTTCATGCTCTTTCATATTTCGGGACTCATAAAAAATTACAAATCCCTCTTGGCTGAGAACTCCTCCTAGCCCCTCCTTACATGCATCTGTGCACACCACGAAATTCATATTTGGACCTGCAATCTTCAGGATTGGAGCGCTGGTTAGAAGTTGCTTCAATCGCTGGAAAATGCTCTCACACTCTTCAGTCCACTGAAAATTCTTCTCTTTCCTTTGCAAGGAAGTGATAGGGTGAGCTATCTTTGAGAATCTGGCTATAAACCTTATGTAGTAGCCATTCAGATCCATAAAAGATCTAACTTCTGCCACATTCCTTGGCACTGACCATTCTCGGATGGCCTCAAACTTTTCAGTATCCACAATGATCCCCTCTTCTGAAATAATATGTCCCAAGTAATGGATCTACCTTTCATAAAATGAACATTTTCTTAGCTTGGCATACAGCTGGTGTTATCTCAACACTTGCAGCACCATTCTCAGGTATTGCTCATGCTTTCCTCTAACTGGGAATACACCAAGATGTCGTCCATGAAGACTATGACAAACTTGTCTAAATAGTCCCTGAATACACCATTCATTAAGCACATGAATACAATAGGTGTGTTTGACAATCCAAACGACACCACTGTGAACTCATAATGACCGTACCTTGTTCTAAAGGCGGTCTTGTTGATGTCCTCCTCATTTATTCTCACTTGGTGATATCCAGATATGAGATCTATCTTTGAAAATATTTTTGCATCCTTCAACTGATCAAAAAGATCATCGATCCTTGGCAGAGGGTACTTGTTCTTGACAGTTACCTTGTTCAACTGCCGGAAATCAATGCACAACCTCAATGCCCCATCTTTCTTCATCACGAATAGGACCGGGGCTCCCCAAGGTGACATGCTGGAGTGAATGTATCCCTTCTTTAGTAGCTCTTCGAGCTTCAATTTCAATTCCTTTAACTCTGGCGTACTCATTCTATAAAGAGCCTTTGAAACTGGAGCTTCTCCAAGCATCAAATTTATAGAAAAATCGATGTCCCTCTTCGGAGGTAGTCCAGGTACCTCCTAAAATACATCCTTGAACTCTGTGAGTACCTCATGGTTTTCCAGATTTGAGACTACATCACTGGATTCTTCTCTCACATGGGTTGCAAATAACTGACAACCTTTCCTGTAACACTTCTTCAGCTGCATGGCTGAGATTTCTCTAACAACCATGGCTCTGGGAATTCCTTGGACTGTTACCTGATTTCCCTCTTCATCCAGGCATGTGAACTTCTTGTTACGACAATCCAGAAGGGCATGGTGTTGGTCTAACCAGTCCATCCCAATTAACCAATCATAAGAGCCTAAAGGTAGAATATTCAATTCAGCCTTAGTGCTCAATCCTTTCATGTCCACTGAACATGACTTAACCAATTCAGTGACCTTCCTTTTGGTTCCTGTGGCTAACTACACTAGCCAATACTTTTCATGTTTTCTCCTTGATAAATGCAAACTTTCCACCACCCTAGGATCTACATAACTATGGCTAGCCTCTGAATCAATTAAAATAATTAGTGGTCAGTTGTTAATCATACCTTCCACTTCAATCATGTGCGATTGAAATTCTGCTTGCTTGTTGTCCAAGGCTGCGTAGATCCTCGGCATTCTACTGCCCATATCCTTCATTGTTTCAGCTTGCTGAACAATATGAACAGTTCTCGCTTTACCATTTTTATGGGGACAATCTCTATACTTGTGGTTTCCTTTATATCCCCAACACTGAATGGGCATTTGTCTCTGTCTTTGTGCTCCCTCTTAAGTCATTCTCGGCTCTCTAAACGATGGCTGTCCCTGAAGACTATTTCTGAAAAAGGAAGGCTTGTTTCCCTTCTGCCTCTGTTCCTTCTTAAACTTCCTCTATTCATTCCAAGCCTTCCGAAGGATAGGCCTTTCTCCTTGTTGTTCATACAAGCATTCCACCCTTCTTATTGTTTCTTCCATAGTCTTAGGATCATCATACTGAATCTTGTCACCCATGGAAGGTGGCAGTCCACTCAGATATCTTTGAATCTTGACAGCCTCATCTTTGATGAATGGAACATACTTTAGTAGTTCCAAAAAACTTCGTTCATACTCATCAATAGTCATGCTGCCTAGCTTGAGTTCAAAGAAATCCTTCATATTTCTGTCATAGTATCTTTTAGTCAGGTACTTTATCTCGAAATACCTCTTAAATTCCTTCCAAGTGACCTCTTTCTCTTTGATGTACTGCACCTGCACAAACTGATCCCACCACATGGATGCTTTTCCTTTCAGTTGATACATTGCAATTCTTCCTTCTGCATGGGCGGAATAATTCCGCAGTTGGAAATATTTCCTCATGCCAAGCAACCATGTCTCGACATCTTCCTCCTTCTTATGTTCTCCATCGAGTGTTGGAGGCTTAAGCTTGTTCATCTCGCCTTTCAACTCATCCTTTCCAGATTTTCGGTGTTTTCTGGTAGGGGATGGGCTTGAACTACTGTGTGTTTCCTTGCCAGAATGCTTCGGGGAGAGATGGTAATGTCTGATACCACTCCTCGATCTTCTTCTCCTCTCAGGGGTTCTGACACTTCTTGATCTGCTTGTGTCACTTTCTTTTTCTAATTTATTTTCTATTCTTTCTAGGCTCTTCAACATTTTAAAGTTGAATTCACCCTGTCGATCCCTAACTTTCATGAGCTTTCGACTATCAGCTCGCCGTGCCTGGGCATCTCTTTGCAATCCTTCAATGATTTTCATTATGTGCTATTCCTTGTCTAATTCTCTTCCATGCCCATTGGAGTTCAATCCTTCGACTCCCAGGTTGACATCTCTTCCTTCTCTTTCGTCCTCTGAAATGGAGGCAATCCACACCTCTTCCATTTCTATACTCAGTGTCAGTTTTTAGCTGTCCTGACACTCGTTGAACTCTGCACACACAACGTGCAATCAACCGAAGTTTGTTAGGCCTTAACCCTTACAAAATCACAATATTCATAATTCAATGTGAGCGAAAAAACATTTTGGCTTCACAAAGTTTTCTGAGCTCTGACGGCTATGTAATTTCAAGACTTTTTTTTTTTTTTGGTGGGGGGGTTTTTGTCCACAAGGATCCAACAATTAAATCCTCGACAGTTCTTATGTCCTTTGAAAATTTCGGGACTTTGGGTTTCCCATAGATTCTCACGTTCGCTTCTCTCTCTGACTCTCGACTCCCGAACTTTCGACCTCTTTTCCCTGGGCCCACAACACAGCTGTCACCAACTATGGTAGAGATTTTGGGTTTTCGACACTTCGGTTTTCGGGTCTTTGGTACCCGGGAGTTCATGATGCAGTGACTCCCAACCTCTTGTCACTCCTATCCCCGAAATCTGATACAAGGTTTCTTGTATGAGATCCAACGATTCTCGGTGAGTTGGATCTAACGGTCCAAATCCTTTTGGGATTTCATGAGCAGAAATTCACGATGCAACGACTCCCACTCTTTATCGCCTCAATTCCCGAATTCTGAAAATTCAGTTTCCTTTCTCTCTGGGCCCACAGCACAGCTGTCGCCCTTAAAACCTGTTATGGTTCTTCAGTCTCCGATGGCTTCGAGACTTCGGGTTTTCGGTACTCGGAAGTTCACTATGTAGTGACTTCCAACTCCTTGTCACTACAATTCTCGAAATCCAAAATTCTGATTTACTTTATTCTCCGGGCCCATAGCACAACTGTCGCCCTTAATCGCAGTGGCGTGTGGCACGTTCTGGAGGGTCCACGTCACCCTCGGTGATGTCATCGAGTCCCACCACTATTGCATGTCTTCTCGAATCATTGGCATGTGGTACACATTCATGCGCCCACGTCCATTCCAAGAAAAATCCAACGGTTAGACTCCTTCCTCAGATCTATGACGCAGATCTTTTTGGCGTTTCAGGGTTTCGGGCATCAGGATTTCGTGCACCCCACATCTCGAACTTCCATCTATCGAAATCTCGAAATTATGGTTTACTCCTCCGCTGAATCAGACGGTCAACTACCTTCTTATGATCTACGGTGTAGATCGTTTCGACGTTTCGGGTTTCGGAGGTGTTCACCTTCCTCACTTCCCATCTCCCGAATTTGCGAAATCCAAAAGTTTTTCGCGACTAACTCGAGCGCGACTCTGCCAGATCTAACGGTCGAGCCTTCCTCCCGTATCTACAGTGTATATCTTCTCAGGTTTTCGGGTTTTCAGGAGTTCGCATATCACGATTCCCACACTTTTGTGCAATTCAAAAGGGATTTTAATCCCTGCGCACATTTTCCAGATCCGACATTCACGAGGGCTCACCTTCCCTCCCGAACTGATCCTAAGGCTCCAACACTGCTGGTGTAGAGTCCTCTCTCCTTGTGGCCATATACCACACCAACTGCGGTTTCACAACACCGCTATACCTCTTGAGATTATAGGCACAGTCAAGTAACTCCTTGACACTNTCGAAACCTTGGCTCTGATACCAATTTTTAGCACCACTTCCGGTTACCAAGGCTTAATCGCTCTTAAAAAAAACTATAACACCACTTTGTACATAGCTCATACCGACATTATAGTAATAACATGCATTTAATCAATAAATTGTTGGGTATATGTTATATTCTTTGCATGAGTAGTAGTGTTTGAGCGTCTGTGCCGGGTGCGTAGGGGGGTTAGAGGGGGGGTGGAGCCCCCCGTGCCGGGGTTCAGGGGCAGCGCCCCCAATTTTTTTTTCTTTTTCGAGACGACATATTTCCGGGACCACATGATATTATGTGGTTTTTCGACACATGGTTTTTTGTCGATGGTTTTCTATTTTCAGTTAAGGAATTAGGGTTTTGGACTAATCCAAGTCATTGGGTTAGGGTTTTGGATGCCGCTGGCTCCTATATGTATATTGTATTGTAAACAATGTAACACA
>SNQJ01S0206073.1:0-16408 GCA_010110895.2 Picea sitchensis | reverse complement strand
TCGACTTGACTTCGAATCAACTTGACTCGAATCAACTTGACTCGACTCAAGCAAAGTCGATTCAAACCGACTCAACAAGTCATCGTAAACTCAACTCGGCCATGCTATGGCACGAGAGGATGGGACACATTGGAGAAAAAGGACTTCAAACTATTCATAACAAATGTCTGGTCAAAGAATTTCTTGAATGTAATCTAGAATTCGAATTTTGTGAACATTGTATATAAAGAAAACAAAGTCAGGTGAGGTTCTCATATGGAGCGACAAGGGAAAATGGATTCTAGAATTGGTTCATAGTAATGGGTTTGGCCCTGTTTCAATTCCTTCACTTGGTGGATCCCTGTATTATGTCTCCTTTATAGATGATTTTTCCAAGAAGACATGGATATACTTCCTAAGGAAGAAATTAGAGGTTTTAGAGAAATTCAAAGAGTTTAAATCTCTTGTAGAAAACTAGATAGATAAAAAGATTAAGGTGTTGAGAATTGACAACGGTGGTGAATTCTGTAGAAAATATTTTGATCAGTTTTGCAAGGAGTGTGCCATAGCATGCCAAAACACCACACTATATACCCCAGAACAAAATGGAGTTTTCAAGAGAATGAACAGAACATTAATGGACAAGGCAAGGAGCAAGCTCAGTGGTGATGGGCTCGCATAAGATTTATGGGTAGAGGTAGTTGACACTAAAAAATATCCATTGAATATGTCTCCTTCATCGGCGCTAATAAACATGACTCCACATGAGGTATGGTCGGGTAAGAAGCCTTCAGTTTCACATCTCAAAGTATTTGATTGTGATGAATCTATGCATGTTCCCAAGGAAAATATGATCAAGTTGGACAAGAAGGCAGTCAAGTGTGTTTTCATTAGATACAAAGAAGGAATGAAATGATATAAGCTATGGGATCCTGCATCAAGGAAAACATTGTACAATTGAGATGTGGTCTTCAGAGAAGTCGGAAGTAAGTCTAAGCCTGAGGAAATTGTTCAAATCGAGAATAATCCTGAGACGGTGCAGTTTGAATTGAGAAACGAAGAAGATGATTCAAATGAGTCGATTGAATCAAAAGAAGAGGTGGAACGGCCAACCCCGGTTGTAAGCAAGTCAGAAAGAGTAAGAAAACCAATCGAAAGGTATAGTTCACCCGACTTCCATTCTGCATTCGTGTTAATGCCACCGATGATGAGCCAAAGTCGGGTGGGGAGGATGTCAACTCGGCATAGGGAAAAATATGGAAGGATGTCATGGTCGAAGAGATGGAATCCTTGCACAATAATGAGACATGGAACTTAGTCAAATTACCTAATGGAAGAAATTATGTCAGTAGCACATGGATATTCAATAAGAATATGAATGCAGCAGGTCAAGTCAAGAAAATCAAAGCTCGACTGGTACCGAAAGGATATTCCCAAGTCGAAGGAGTCGACTTGGTGATATTTTTTCCCATGTTGCAAAATTAACTTCCATTAGAGTACTAATGTCTCTAGTTGCAACATTTGATATGGAAATAGAAGAGATGGATTTGAAGACAACATTCCTACACAGTGACCTAGAAGAGGAAATCTACATGAAACAACATGAAGGATTTGTAGTAAAGGGAAAGAAATATTTGGTGTGCAAACTGAAAAGATCCCTTTATGGTCTAAACAAATCACCAAGGATGTGGTACCAAAAGTTCGACACATACATCCTTAGTTTGGTGTTTGTGAGAAGAAAATCTCATCACTGGCTATACTCCCAAGAAGAAGGAGGGTGTTTTGTATATGTAGCATTGTATGTCAATGACATGTTGTTGATTGGAAACAACATGGACACAATAAAGGAGGTGAAGAAATATTTATCCTCCAAGTTCGACATGAAGGATATCAGTGCAGTAAAAGTCATTCTGGGAATGGAGATTAAGAGAGATCAAGCAGCTAGAAAGATCTGGTCGAATCAGACGAAGTATATTGAAATAATTTTGAAATGTTTCAACATGTAGGATTGCAAACCTGTAAAGGTGCCAATTCCTATGGGAGCAAGGCTAACTGATGAACAGTTTCTAAAGACACAAGAGGAAGTAGAGGACATGGCATGTGTTCCCTATGCAAGTGTTGTTGGTAGTTCAATGGATGTGATGGTTTGCACTTGACTAGACATTTCCCATGTAGTGGGAGTGTTGAGAAAATACATGTATACACTTGGGAAGGAATATTGGACAATTGTCCAAAGAGTATTCAAGTATTTGTGTGGAAAAAAATATTATGCTATATGCTACCAAGGAAAACCTAGAGATGACAATGAATTAAATGTACATCGATTTGTCAACGTCGAATGGGCTGGAGATCTGGATCGACGGAGGCCGACCAGTGAATATGGGTTTAAGATGTTCAGTGGAGCAATCAGCTCGATGAGTAAGCGACGGGTGATCATAGCCCTGTCGACAACATAAGTTGAATATATGGCAGCCACTCGTGGAAGCAAATAAGCAATATGGCTACAAAGGGTATGTTCAGGAATCGGGTTTGAGAAGAGAGTTATGAACATAAGTTGCAACAGTCAAAGCACAATATTTATGGCAAAGAACCTTGATTATCATTCTAAGACTAAGCACATTGATGTACAATACCATTTCGTGGGAGACATGGCAGAAAGCAACAAGGTGTTGCTGGAGAATGTAGACATGTTGGAAAACATAACAGACTCTTTGACCAAGTATGTGACTGTTGTGAATTTCTCTTGGTGTAGAGAGGCAATGGGCATTGTTACCCTAGGTCTATGAATAAGAGTTCATAGGTCTCCTAGTTTCAACAAAGATGACAACAAGTGGGAGAATGTTGGGTTGTTATATTATTTGTAGTGAAATTATGGTCGAGGTGGATCGACTAACAGTTGAAATAAAAGGTCGTGGTGGTTCGTCCGGGTAAAGACAAAGTCGAAGGAATCAACAGCAAGTTAAGGTCGAGGCGTTTTCGATCGGGTAAAGACAAATTCGAAGACATCGACAACAAGTCGAAGACATCGACAACAAGTCGAAGGTCGAGGTAGATCGACCAAGTAAAGTCAAAGAAGTCAACCGAAAAGAGGTCGATAGGTGGGCGTGTGGAAACCAATTGAAGACAGGATGAAGGTCAACTGGTAGTTGATTGGTAATCTGACTTGGTAGTTGACTATAAACGAATCCCTAAATTCGCAAGATTTGTAGCCAACGATATGCATGGATCTGTAACCATTTTTGGGTGCCTTTTATTTAGGGTTTTTCCTATTGTAAATCTTATAAAGAATTCATGGTGTAACACTATAAAAGCTAATCAATCTTTAGATGATGAATGGTTAATCACCAAGAGTCTGTAATCATAGAGGTTGTTGGTCATACAGATGTAGGCCGGATTGGCTACAGGGTTGTTCTTGTGTAAGCAAGAGGGTATGATGTCGATTGTGTCTTAGGTGTGGACCAAGGTTAGACATGTAACCTTTTATTCTAAATGAATAAGACAACAAGGAGCAGAACACTCAAGGAATGTTGGTTTTCCCGGTTTGGGTTTCAAGGGTAAAATATATGTGTATTGTGTGTTTGTTTTGTCAATTACTTTCTTTATTATAGATTTCTTCCTCTCTTATACTAGGTTTAACATGAAAGTGTGTCCTCATTTCCTAATAAAATCCTCTCGATCCAACCATCACATTCAATGGGGAGGAAGCTAGACAATTCCTTAAAGAAATAAATTTTGAATTTGAACTCTTATGGGAATACCTTGAAGATACTAACATGATGTCGGAGGATTTAACGAATATTCTGGTCAGCTCACTTAAAAATCCTTATAAAGAAATTGCATGGCTCTTTACCAGAGTTACAGGTCAGGAATCAACAACGACAATTCCTCGGTTAGCCCTTTACATTTTATATTTTATAGTTCATGAGAAGGAAATCTTTAATTGGGCGAAGATTATTTCTATAGAAATTTCCTCACAATTCGCTAATTTCAAGGAAAACAAAAGGTTCTACATGTCTTCATACTTGATATTTTTTATCACGTATTGTCATTTTTTTAAAGGTCTAAGTATCGAAAAGAGGGTTGACTGTAAAATTGATCCAGTAACAATGTGGTACCGAGCCCTTTGGAGACAGGGGGTTATTTATCATTTTTATGAAGTTTATAACAGACTCATTGAATTATTTTCAAGAAACTCATATTTGGTCAAAAAACATCTAGGTTATCCCTGGAAACATCAAAATTCCTAGATAAAAAGGGGAGTTTTGAGAAAATGGAGCACTATATTGTGGTAAGAACATATTGTTCTCATGAGAAGCTCTTTTATCTTCCTTATTATGTTTCAGATAGAATGTTTGTCATAGAGGTTGTTAGATAGTACATATTTTGGGTACATTTCTTCCATGAGAAAAGGAAAAGGCAATTTATTTCAATGCCATGGAGAATTGGGAAAATTTCATTAAGAGGTATTTATAAAATTGATGAATTCGCAATTGAATTGGATCAATACAACTTGAAATTTCCAAACAAAATTAAGGGTTTTTACCCAAATCATCTTTTCATGGACCACATGACATCCATTTTTGTTTGAAGAAGAAGAGGGAGATAGTCAAGACCCACCAACACTAGTTGGAGAAAGGAAAACATAAGATATTCAAACTATTGTTAGTACTACAAATAAGCATAAATAGAGAGGAAAATTTACAAATGAAAGAAGTGATCATTCACCAATTGTATCACAAAGAAGCAACCTACCAAAGGAAATTTCTTATCCAGTGACAACACATCGAAATAAATATTCTACCAACAATTCCGATGATGGGGGTGACCAAAATCCTCCGAGAGGAAATTTCGAGAAATCTCATAAACTTCAGGTCAAAATAAAGAGGCAAGGTACTCAACATGAGGAAGAAAATATCATACATGAAGGTGAAGGCATGCTTCAAGATATGGATCTGGATATAAATATTGAAGACATTGAGTTCTCGGATGATGAACAGAGACTCCAGGAAAGCAGGGATGTGGCATCCAAGATTACAACTCAAGAACAGACCTTTTTAGAAGATGAATCTTTCACGGTACAAAATGACATGTTTGACAAAAGCTCTAAAATTTTAATTTTAGAGAAAATTATTTCAAATAATAAAAGAAAATCTAAATCATAATTTGATTTCAAAGGCGTACCCCCTTCCAGAATTTCTAGAATTCATAAAGCTACGGTAAATTCTCTAGAAATGTCAGTGGATGACTGGAGGCAAAAAATATAATGTTTAAGGAAAGGGTTAAGGAATTAGAACAAACTACGATGCCACCCCCTATATTTTCTACCATGGTTTCAATGGTCCAACCCTAGCAAAACTTTGATAAAACCCCATAATCGACTTTAAAATTGAAGGGAACAATGAGTTTACTTGTTGCAATTAGGCGTTATATTTGAGAAAATACTCATTTTAGAGACATGGGATTTAGCAAGTAGATTTGTCTCCCTTGGTTCAAAGATTCAAAATTTCAGAGAATATTTACAAGCTGACTTAAGAAATAACGAAGGATTTTATAAAGGTGCAATTATTACATTTAGTTTAAAGGTTTCAGGCATGACTGAGTTGAAAATAAAAGAGGAAGGTTTTCCCTCCCCTACCTGCATGAAACAACTGAAGGTGTGTTGGGTAAAGAGAATTAATACATTAAAAGAAATATTGGATGATCTAGATATCCTAAGTGTCAAAAAGAGTGAATATTATTCTAAGATAATGGGATTAGACCTTGTAGGAACTACTAGTGAAGTACAAGATCCCAAACTTATTTCAAATAGCATTCTCTTGACAAGGCAAGAATTTGAGGAACATGTAGAGATATTGAAAGGTATATCAGCGGAGAAGTTGGCACTGGTCAATAAATTGTGACTAGAGAGAATATAAGAGAAAAAAATGGCCCAAAAATGAGTGAGAGATTACATCATAGTAAGTGCAAATTGATCACATCCTTCTCCCTTTCTCTTCCACTTTCAGAACTCATCCGGTCATATTTTTTCTATCCCAAGGAGAATATAACTGATTTTTTATCGCTCCTTTATGTTATCTTTTCAGGTCTTGCATTGTTCCTCCATATTCCAGCTCTTTTCTTATTTCATTTCTTTATTTTACGATCCATAGGAGCCAATCCAAATACATGTTTGGACAAACACCTTTTATTTTCATAAGACAATTTTATTTTTGAGAAAACTCCAGAGAACTACTTCAAGGTTAATTTTAATTGTATCTTTGAAACTCTGAGCATTTGAGTATAAGATATTTGAAATTAACCTATCAAATCTTATTTTAATTTCAATGAAGAGACTCTTTTAAAGTTCTCTTATATATGGGCCCTTCATCTTTCTTTCCATGAATGTAATCAAAAATATTTGAAACTATGATGGATGTGAGATTCATGTTATATTTCTTATAGGCATCTTCTTGTATCATATTTCTGCAAATATATTATTTTACGAGTGAAGGTTCTTGGTCCATTTCTCATGAATTCTTAATGCATGTATCTTCTTTTCAATATTTTTTTAATAAACATTTGGAGTTTGTTTTTAGCACTCTTCCATTTTAATATTGTTGTCCCAAGATTTTCAAAGACAAATCTATAAAGAATTCAAAGAGGAGTAACACCTCTATAAAAACGAAGGGGAATATTTAATCCTCGTGAGGTTATTATTTCGATATTAACCGATTCAAGCATCGGCAGTTGCCAACATGAACAAGTTCTAGTTCAACAAAACCTCTAACATGATAGTCCAACAATAGACCAAGAAGCTCCCAGTCACTAGAAAGGATCCTCTATTAGTGGTTACCAAAACCACCATGACAAAATATGTTGGGAAGGACCTGATCTTAACAACATCAGTCGGTGTTTCCTTCACAATGGAATCAAAGAAAAATCTCAAAGGCTTAGTCTGCGAGAAAAAATAAAAATATGACTGGATCAAGGAGCTAGAAGAAGAGGTTAGGCATGGTAAAAGGGATAATGAAAGCATAAAAGAATGTAGAATATGCATTGAAAGAGTCAAAACAGCGCTTCATGACATGGTGGCTAACATGTATGTGAATTTTCAAGTCTTCCAATAGTTGGCAGCATAAATTATGACCCTAGCATAGCTCAACGCAAACCAAGAACGTGGAATTTGTCGCCATTAGAACAGGCCTAAATGAGATGCAACTCTGGATTGTTGAAAATACAGATGCCCCAATTGTTCTGCCATGCATATCAGAGTGGGAGAGGAAAGTTGACTATGCTACTCTTGATAATTGCCAACAAGTCGGGGATAATGTGGAAAAGGATATAAAGAATTCATTGTTAATCTATGCACAACTTCACAAGGCAACACACATCTTAGAAAACTGAGGACACTTGCCTCAGATCAAAGAAATGAGGAAGATGAAATTTGATGAGCAGAGTTTTGAAGAGTTCAAGTTGAACATTGAGCAGAGGCAAATGGATGTTAGGGTTGCAAATAGAGTAACAATGGACCTGATGGAGGAGTATCTCATGAAGCAGCCAAAAAGAAAAACATGATTCAAGCCTTCATGGTCAACTTGAAGAGATATATGAAAACCCTCTTGCAAAATTTAGAAGCTCACGAGGTTGCCCTGAAGACGCCTCTATTATGTATTTATCACCATTACAGGACAACATGAAGCTTGGGAAGCTTACTTGAGAGATAATGATAAATTAATGAGGACATAAGAGCCAATTCGAATATGCTCACAATCGCCTTCTATTTTTTATTTTTGCCAACTATACTCAATTTTGTCTTACTCTAACACATGTCAAAAATAATTGAGAGGGGAAGTTGAAGAGACATGTAACTGCTTCTTGCAGAATTCAAGAAAACCCCATAGGAAGTTACTCGAGATATTATAAGTAAAGGAAGAGGCCCATTTTGAAAGGGCTCTTAAACTATTATAAATTTCGGGAACTATTTTCTAAAGTAATATTGAGAAGCCCTCAAGGCCAATTTTGTTGGAAAGAAACGTTGTTTACCTATAGCTAGTTTTTCTTTGAACTACTTGAAGTAATTTGTTATGATGTTTGTATATGTTGTAAGAGTGTTGTTTCATTTATACACTTTTCTTATGTGAACAAAAAAATTCTGCAGTTTTGTCTTTATCTCTGAAAAATTATCCTGAGATAATGAGTAGTTTATTCATGTGATTTCGTAGCTTATACTAATCTAGTTATATTTTATATGCATGTGTTATTTAACCTTGTTTCTCTTTAAGAACTATCTTAAAGGAGTTCTCACAGGGATTATTGAAATTTCCAAGTACTTATTATTTATTGTAGTTTCTTCTAGCTAGGATAGGGTTGAGTAGATTTTATTTCTACAAGTAGTTAGTTTGCATATGCAACCCCCTTTACATTCCAAACCATTGATTCATCCCCTCAACCCAGTAATAATAGTTGGTCCAGAATCCATATGGATCTCCTAACCCAAACAGTGTGTATTCTATTTAGAACTGTGTATCGGGGAGTGCCACTATCTCTTGAACAACATTTTTCCTGCGTCAACAGAATTGGCGCTAGAAACAGGGATTGAATTGTATGGCTAGAGGTAATATTCAATTCTCACTGGTCAGTCCTCTAATAACATTCCCATTGAATAATAACCACCCCATATTTTTCTTGAGTAGGAAGTTACCTTCTAAGATTCTAACCTCGTGTTCGAAATTCCTACTGTTGGAAGTCTGGAAACCAATCATGAGGCTTAGTATGTTGTCCCCAACATTGAGTTTGTTGAAACTCAGTGGATTACCCATTCTTTTTCTAAATTACTCGGTCACTTACTCGTAGCTTCAGTGCTGCCCAGGAGGAGAGCTACTCGCATACTTGTTAATCAGTCAGACGTACTTGTCGACTTTGTTGAAGATTTGGTTGAAGTTGGCTTACAAGAAATACATCTTCCTTTGGACCAAATACCTCCTACATTTCCAGGTCCTACCCATCCTGGTTTTAAACATCACTCTGAAGGTGAAAACTCTAAATCTGACGATGACAACATGATTGGAAATCAAAATTTCATCCCAACATGGATGTCTCAAGGAGAGTTAAACTCGCCCATACTTGTGCATGAACTACCTAAATTCCCAGAAAGACTTATTCCGAAGTTTGATCCAAACAAAGCATGTTCTCTAGAGGATCACATCAAAAACTTTTACTTGGCCATCCAACTCCTTGATCTCTTCCATGAAGATGTGATTTGTAGGATTTTCCATTATACTTTCGAGAATAAGGCTTCTACATGGTACTATAATCTCTCAGCCAAATCCATAACCTGCAGGGATAATTTCAAGAAAGCATTCCTCTATAAGTTTGGAGATGAGAAAACTCCTGCAACCCTGTTCAAAGAAGTGGTGGATCTAAAAATGGAGAAGAATGAGTGTTAAGTTCCTGAATATATCTGCAAATATACTTCAGAAATAACCAAGAATAAACCAAATTATTCACCATAACATGAACACAAGATGTAGATAAAATCCTTGAGGTAGGGTAACACCATATATTAATACTTATGGAAGGATAAAACTCCTCAAGCAATCCTTGCTTGTACAATCACAATATTCTTCACTATGCTTCATTACATTGCTTACACTTCTTTATATAACTCTCTCTATCTCCTAGGAACCTTCTAGAGAGCCTTCTCACATTTATTACATCTAACTACCATAGTGAGCCTTTATTAATATAGTGGACCTAGTCCACCTTACATTGAATGCCCACATTATCATATATTAAATGAATTCCACTAATAATACATAATCACATTCCCATTGGGTACCTCCTTAGGTACCCCATATTACCTCCCAAGGTATACTACATTCCATCCCTTTAGGGACCTAACCCCTCACGTAGGTAGAATAATATATTTCCATGTAATAAAGGTCAATAGGAGAAGGTGAAGGATTTCAATCAATGTTTTACTACCATCATGAAGAATTTTCATGCTAAGTCAACCCTTGTTGAAGCCTTAACGGTAGAATATTACAACTCAACATTACACTCCTCCATAGGCACGTTTGTCAAACAAGTGTGAAAAGATACTTTATCCCTAAACTTTGAAGAAGCAAAGGAGGTTGAAAAGGAATTTATCTCCTTGAGGAACCATCCCACGGCCAAGAAAACCAAATCAATTGGAAAGAAGCCTCTACTCCTGACCAAGTCTCCCGAAAATGAACCCAAGGAATTAGATAGCGTAGTCAAGCTGGTGAAAAAGTTGTCCAATGAAGTGGTAGATCTTAGGAAAAGTGTTGGTGAAGAATCCTCCAAACAGAAATATTTTTGCACATTTTTTTAAAAAATGGATAACCTATCTAAGCCACCAAATACCCATGGTCTCGTGTTGAACATTAATGACTTTCGCATGGGTAATTTGTGTTCCTATCACTAGATGAATCATTCTGAAAATACCTATCCTCAATGGATTAATTCCATGACCCTAGTCATCAATCAGTTATTAGACCAACAGGAAGCCACCATTGAGAAAACCCAAGAAACCGAAAGGGAAGAAACCACTAATGACAAGGACACCACGGAAGAATCTACCATGTTCTTATGGGACTGGTGTTTAGAATCCAACGACGAACATGTTGAAAAACTTTATGTAGGAGACACCCAGATCCAAAAAAATGCCCTTAAGGATTACAACATGCATAGAAAAGGAGCAGTAACCAACACCCCTCTACCTTCAAAAAATTCCCCTACACCTAGAAATATAAGTTCCCCCACAATTCCTCCCATAGTTGCACAGAAGCCAAGTAATCCTGCAGAGGCCAGTAGCAAATCCGGTACTTCATAGGGAAAAAAAAAACGTGAAAAGATCTAAAAGTCATGCCTTAGAATATAACGTCATTGAGAATCTGAAGAAAACCAAAGCAAATATTTCTCTACATGACATATATACACTCCCTCAGCAACAACACCTCATTCTTGACACCTTCAAACGCACTAACTCTCATAAAAACATTGTTGCAGTAGAAGACATCACTTCTAAATATGTTGAAACTAAAACAGAAGAAAAAATTGAAATAAAGTCTACGATGAATGCAGCTAGTATAGGGTCACAATCTATATCCCTAGTCCTTCCTTTCCTCCTCACATTTGAAATTTTCAATTTCAATGTGCACAATTTCTTAAGGAATTCTAGCGCTTCTTCGAATGTGATGCCTTACTTAGTTTGTCAAAAGATAAATGTTTTCCTCCCCCGCCCAAGGATCTTTGCTCTATTTTCTTTTACTTCTCTCCATCTCTTAATCTTCCCCGATCTTTGGTTTTATTATCCTCCTTCAATTGTTTTTCCTTCCCCGCTAATTTCTTCAACCCCCGCTCCTATAAATTTTTACTCTTAATTTCGATTTTCCTCCCATATTTTATTGTTATTATTATATATTTTTTCTTCTTTCTCTCTTTCATCTCCCCCCCTCCCCTTTTTCTTCTTTTTCTAATCACTTTATCAATTAATTCTCACTTTTATTGCTAATGACCCAAATTTCCTTCCATACTTTATTTTTCTTCCCCCCTTTTTTCATCCAATTACTTTAAAATCTAATCTTTAATGGCATATTCAAATATTTGTTTGTTTTGTGATCTATTAAAATTTACCTCTACATTTTATAGTTCTCACATTTTCCCCCCTCCTCTTATTAATTCAACGACTAATTCTTTATCTCCTTGATTTTTTTTATATTTTTCTCATCACATTTAAATAATTCATTTTTATCTCAACAACTACTTTCCATTGACATTTTTTTCTCTCCTTTAACGGTCACTTACTATCTTGTCTTATAAATAACATACTCAACACTCTATTCCACCACACGAGTTTTTTATGTCCCTGATGATGGGTGGAGTGTCCACTCGAAACATTAGACGTTTTGAAACCCTAGACATAGTGTTTATCCAAAATAAATAAATAGCGGGATTATCCAATTATATAGATAAGATTTAAAGTAATGGGTGAAATCAAAGATGTCATGACTATATTAGCTTTTGACCCCATAGTACATTAGGTTATTCATGTCATTTTAGTAGATATTTCAAAATCTTATGTTTTTTTGTTGAGCAAGGACTGGTTTGAAAAACTACATGGCTACTTCTCTACAGATTGGAATCATCTATGCCTATTGTATAAGGGAAGGACAAACCAAATTAGAGTGTAAGGAAACAAAACACTTCAATGTTAAACCTAACAAAAGAGAGGAAGAAATATTTATGCTATAAAAGAGATGACAAAGCAAACACATAATACACATAGATTTTACCTTCGAAATCGAAATGGGAAAACCAACATTCCTTGAGCGTCTTGCTCTATTATTGTCTTATTCATTTAGAATAAAAGGTTACATTCCTAAACTTGGTCTACACCTAAGACACAATCAACATCATACCTTCTTGATTTACACAAGAACAAAACTCTATCCAATTCGGCTTACATCTACATGACCAACAACCTCTAAAATGATTTCTCTAAAGATTAGCTTTTACAACATTACAACACGCCTTATTTATAAGATTTATAGTAGGAAAAATCCTAAAGAAAGGCGCCTAAAAATGGTTACAGATCCACAAAAATGATTGGCTACAAATATCGCAAATCTCAGGATTTTTTTACAATCGACTACCAAGTCAGATTACCAGTCGACCTTCATTCAATATTTGGTTAGTTGCCACATGACCGCCTTTTGACCTCTTGTCGGTTTACCTCTTCGACTTTGACTTTGCCTGATTGATCCACATTGACCTTCAACTTTCACTTCAAAGAATATAAGAACCCAACATTCTCCCACTTGTTGTCTCTCCTATTGAAACCAGAAGATTCATGAACTCTCCTTCACTGGCCCAGGGTAGCAATGCCCATTGCCTCTCTACACCAAGAGAACTTCACAACACTCACAGACTTGGTCAAAGAGTTTTATATGTTTTTCAACATGTCTACTTTCCCCAACAACACCTTGTTTCTTTCCACCATATCTCACACAAAATGGGATTGTACATCAATATGCTTAGTCTTGGAATGATAAGTTGGGTTCTTTGTAAGAAATATTGCACTTTGACTATGGAAACTTATCTTCATAGCTCTCTTCTCAAACTCAATCCCTTAACACAACCTTTGCATCTAGACTACTTCTTTGCTTCCATGAGTGGTTGCCATGTATTTAGTTTCTATTGTTGACAAGGCTATGACCACATATTGCTTACTCATCCAGTTGATTGCTCCATCAAACATCTTGAACACATATCCATCAGTCAACCTTCATCAATCTAGATCTCTTTCCTAGTCGGTGTCGACAAAGCCATGTACATTTACTTCACTATCACCTCCATGTTTTCCTTGGTATCATATAGCATGGTCTTTTGTGCCACACAAATACCTCAATACTCTCTTGACAGTTGTCCAGTCCTCCTTTCTAGGTGTCGATATGTATCTGCTCAACACTCCCACTACATGGGCAATGTATGGTTGAGTGCAGACTATCTCATACATTAGACTACCAACAATACTTGCATAGGGAACATGCATTGTGTCCTCTATCTCTTCTTGTGTCTTTGGACATTGTTCAACAGTTAGCCTTTCTCCCACAAGAATTGGCACCTTTACAGGTTTGTAATCTTGCATTTTGAAACGTTTCAAGATTGTTTCAATAAATTTCTTCTGGTTCAACCAAAGCTTCCTAGTTTCTCAATCTCTTTTGATCTCCATTCCCAGAATGAAGTTTGTTGCACCGATATCCTTCATGTTGAACTTGGAGGATAGTTGCTTCTTCAACTCATTTATTGCATTCATGTTGTTGTTTCTCATCAACAACATGTTGTTGACATACAATGCTACATATATGAAATGCCTACCCTCTTCCTTGGAATATATACAGAGATCAGATTTGGTTCTCACAAATCCCAAAATAAGGATGTATGTGTTGAACTTTTGGTACCACATCCTTGGTGATTGTTTTAACTTTTCAATTTTCACACCAAATCTTTCTTTCCCTTTACTAAAAATCCTTCGGGTTGTTTGATTTAGATATCTTCTTTCAGGTCCCCATGTAGGAAAACTGTATTTACATCCATCTATTCTATTTCTAGATCGAATGTTGCAGCTAGAGACATTAATACTCTAATGGAAGTTAATTTTGCAATAGGGGAAAAAGTCTCACCAGAGTCGACTCCTTTGACTTGGGAATATCCTTTCACTATCAGTCGAGCTTTGAAGTTCTCGACTTGAATTGTTATGTTCATCTTCTTCTTGAATACCCTCTTGTACAAACCAGTTTTATTCCAATGGGTAATTAGACTAAATCCCAAGTCTCATTCATTTGTAAGGATTCCATTTCTTTGATCATGGCATCCTTCCAAAGCCTACCCTCTATCGATTCAATTGCCTCCCTAACCGACTTGGGCTCCTCGTCAGTGACAGTTAACACAAATGCGGAATGGAAGTCAGGTGGACAGTACCTTTGGACTAGTTTTCTTATTTGTTCAGACCTCCTTGCAACTGGAATCATTTGTTCCACCTCTTCATTTGATTAATTCAACTCATCTGAATCACCTTTTTCCTTCCTTAGTTCAAACCACACCTTCTTCGGATCATTCTTTTTTTGAACCATCACATCAAACTCAAATTTCCTTCCGACTTCTCTAAAGACATATCTCAAATGTACATTGTTTTCCTTGATGTATGATCCTAGAGCTTATATCCTTTCATTCCTTCTTTGTATCCAATGAAAATATACTTGATCGCCTTCTTGTCCAGCTTGCTCCTTTTTTCCTTAGGAGCATGCACAATCTCATCATAGCCAAATACTTTGAGATGTGAAATTGAAGGCTTCTTACTAGACCATACCTCATCTGGAGTCATGTCGACTAGTGTCGACGAAGGAGACATATTCACGAGATATTTTATAGTGTCAAATGCCTCTACTAGATTTCTTGTGTGATCCCAAAACCACTGAGCATGCTCCTTGCCTTGTCCATCAACATTCTATTCATTCTCTCGGCAACTCCATTTTGTTGTGGGGTATATGGTGTGGTATTTTGGCATGTTGTGCCACACTAATTATAGAACTAATCAAACTACTTTCCACAGAATTCACCTCAGTTGTCAGTTCTCGACGCCTTAATCTTCTTATCTATCTGGTTTTCTACAAGAGAATTAAACTCTTTGAATTTCTTGAAAACCTCTGGTTTGTTCCTCATGAAATATATCCATGTCTTCCTAGAAAAATCACCTATGAAGGAGACATAATATAGAGATCCACCAAGTGAAGGAATTGAAACAGGTCCAAACACATCACTATCAATCAATTCTTGAATCCCCTTTACCCTTGTCAATCGATATGGGAACCTTACCCGACTTTGTTTTCCATATATGCAATGTTCACAAAAGTCGACTTCTAAATTACATTCAAGAAAGTATTCAACCATACCTTTGTTATGCATAGCTCGAAGTCCTTTTTCTCCAATGTGTCCCATCCTCTCATGCCATAGCATGGTCAGGTCAATTTGATGATGAATTGTCGAGTCGATTTGAATCAACTCGGCCCGATTTGAGTCAAGTCGATTCAAAGTCGAGTTGACTTCAGGAAAAAAGATGATGTTGCATCAAGTCGATTCAATATTCCCTAATAACTTGTATAGGGTTCCAATCGAAACTCCTTTCATTAAGACCATCACACCTCTGACCATCTTGCATGTATCCTTCTGAAATAGAGTGTGCACTTTTGTATCACTCATATTGTTGATAGATATCAGGTTTCTTTCGAAACACAGAATAAGTAGCACACATGGAAGGGTTCTACTCCTCCCATCCTACAGTATCAGTCAAACTCTCCCTCGTTCAACGATTTTGGTTGTCGATTCATCCCCCCAGAACACATCTCCTCCGTCATATCGTTGATATTCACAAAATAATTCTCTATGTGGCATCATATGATATGATGCTCCTGAGTCAATAAACCAAACATCTAATCTGATTGTGTACTGGTCGATGCCAAGTACACATCGCCTCCCTTATCTAGAGTCATATTTCTCTAAGTTGATTGCTTCTCATCAGATCATGTACTGACTTGCATTCCCTTCGACTTACAATCCCTTTTGTAATGCCCAACTTTACCATATATCCAGTATCTTCTCAACGACTGAATAAGGCATTTAGATCTACCCTTTGACTTAGACTTTCTACCAGACAATTTGTTTTTATCTCTGTCAATCGGTCGACCTCTCACCACTAATGCATCTTTGGTCAATTCTTCCATGCTATTCATTCTCATTTCTTCTGATAGTGGAGATGCAACCATGTCTTCTAGTGCTAATGTGGTTGAATTACTCCCTATATCCACGACTAAGCTATCCCAAGAGTCTAGAAAAGAACATAATAGGCTAATACATTTCTCCTCCTCGG
>SNQJ01S0206070.1:5270-16408 GCA_010110895.2 Picea sitchensis | reverse complement strand
AAAGAAGATCACTTACTCCTAGATATCAAAATTTCTTTCTTGGACATTGTTATACTTGTGGAAATTTTGGACACAAGGCAATCAATTGTAGAATAAATGAAAGGAATAACTACGCAAGCTACATGAATGGTGAAAATAGTAGATATGGAAATGTTCGTAGACCTGTCAACAAAAATTATAATCCATTTGACCCATTAATGGATCAAAATATTGTATGTTACAAGTGAAATACTCTTGGTCACAAAGCACGAGATTGCAGAGAGATGAAGGAAGATAATCGTATTCCAAATGTCTGTATACCAACTACAACCTGTAAAAGGAAAGAAATTCCACACAATGAAAACTATCGAATAGCATTGTTTGCTAAAGAATGCAAAGAAGAAAATGAATGGTTCATAGACAGTGAGTGCTCATCTCATATGACCGGAGATCAAAGAAAATTTGTCAACTTGAAGAAAAAGGGTGGAAATGTTGCATTTGGAGATGACTCGTCTACCAAAATACTTGGAAAAGGAACTATAAAGATTGGAAGTGAAAATGTAAAAGAAGGAAAAGTCCTTTTGGTTGAAGATTTGAAGCATAATATCCTCAATGTCAGAAAAATATGTGATCAAGGATACACTCTTACGTTTGACTCCCGAAAATGTAAAATCAGAGAAAATAACTCAGGAATATTGGTTGCAACTGCAACAAGAAGACCAAACAACATATACATCCTAGACATGAAGAAGAGAGAGGAGACAGAAGCCACACAAAAGGATTTCAAGGAAGAAAAAGTCCCAAAGAACAAAAATAAGGATGAAGTATTATTTAGTGCCACGTGTTCAGGGGGAGCAGCCCCAAAGAAGAGAGTTACCTTTTTCCATTAAACTCAAAGGGAGCATCCCTACCCTTTGCCATTGATGTCAAAGGGGGAGAGAATTTGGGATCATGATGATAGGGGGAGCATGAGTGTTGACATCAATGACAAAGGGGGAGATTATTGGAAGATTGGTTGTTGTCATTGATGTCAACCCTAGTCATTGGTTTTGGACCGCAATATTGATGAAGGTATTTGGACATGAAGGATAGTGCACATGCATACACAACAACCATGGATGGATAGTATACATCATGTTTTTCTGGTGGTAGGTGGCACGTCACATGGATCCTCATGGTTGAGGAGAAATGAATTTTTGAAGATGATAAAGTGAATTTAAGAAGGAAGTACAAGTCGGCCCTGAAGATAATTAAAGGAAAGAATTAAAAAATAAGAAAGTGTCAAGTCGGCCCTAATGTTAAAAGGAATTGACATAAAGGGTATAGATACATATCATTATACATTCATTTTACATACAAAAGTCGAATTTCAGAGGAAATCTGAAGTAAAGAAGGCCGGATTTCAAGGGAGGATGAAGTCTTTTGGTAATGTGTTCTAAGTATCAACACAACCATTCTTGTGGCATGGTTGAGCCCTCATTTCATCTAATCCCAAAGATTGTCTCTTGTAAACATGTTGTGATAAAGCAAGTCTTTTCCTTATACATGTTGATAACAACCATCATTTTCATACATCTACAGGTAGAGGGCAGTTTAGAGATAATTTAGGTTTTAATATTAGTTAGAATAGATTAAAATTTAGGTTAGATTAGTTTTAAGAAAATGGTAACTGGACCCATTTAACCAGTCGGAATCACCACACCAAACGGATAAGGGTCTAATTGGGGTCCTGGCCAGATGATCTCCTTAATGTTGAGCATGGAAAAAAATTTCCATCAACACAACACTAACAATGTTTCTCTCCTCATAGTATGAATTGGTTTAATCAATGTTGGTCTTTAGAGCATCAAACTCATCGTGATTTGAAACATAAAAATCCTTGCAGTCTTCTTCTTGAGTATGTTGTTTCCAAAACCACTCATCTTCATCACAACACAAACCCTGATGGGGATCAAGAGGTTTCCCTTGTTGTGCTTCTGTGGTGCTTTCTTCATCACAACTCATATTTTGATGTCATTCCCTAATTGCAACAAAATCGTGATTAGCAACCATGGGCTGATTCAAAACTGAAATGGTGTTGTCCCCCTCAAATTCTGTGCATATATCTTCTTCTTCAATAGCAACAGAACCATCCTCCAAGTTGTCCTGTGTACCTACAACACTATCATATTCAAGGAGGTCAAAAAAGTCTCCTCCTTCCTCTCGAGCAGAAGAAAATTATTCTTCATGAATGTTAGCATTGTTTATTTTTCTAAATTTTGGGCTCAAAATTTCTTCTTCAATTTTAGAGATCTGCTCTTTGTCCCAAACACCCCTACAACTTGTTGGAATAGCAATGTTGTTATAATTTATTTGCTTTAGGATAGAAAATTCATCACCACGGTCTTGTGCTGCAAAGTGAAATGTGTCACAATGGTTGTGAGCTCTTTGCAATATTACTTTGTCAATTAGTGAAGTTAAAGGTTTTGAAAGAAAATTTTAACACACGTGCAAAATGAAAAGAATAACAAAACTTGAATAAAATGTAATTCCTTCAACCTTAGGTTGTCATAGTTCCACTGGAAGAAAATTAGTTTGCAAAGTGAAATGTGCCACAATGGTTGTGATCTTTTCGCAACAGTGTTTTGTCAACTAGTGAAGTTAAAGGTTTTTAAACAATGTCTTAACACACATGCAGAATAAAAACATAATAGAACTTGAATAAAATCTAATTCCTTCAACTTTAGGTTGTCACTGTTCCGCCGGTAAAAAATCAGGCTGCAAACTGAAATGTGCCACAATGTTTGTGAGCTCTTTGCAACATTACTCTGTAAACTAGTGAAGTTAAAGGTTTTGAAAGAATGTATATGCAAAGAATCAAAATGAAATTTAACTTTTAAATCAGCTACAATTTCCAAATGGAAACTAAGATAACATCTGAAATTTAAATCTAAGATTAAAGTGTTGTTATATAAACAAAAGAGTAAAGAAAATCACCACATAAAGAAGATGTAGGAATTAAATCCTATGCATAACAATATAAACAGTGACATGTACCAAAGCAAGGGGGGCCTATAGGCCTGGTTCATGCATAGAAGAGAAGCTGAAGGAAATTAGAGCTTATGTATTAATCATCAAACTCATTACAAACTAAGTTTTCAAAGAGTTCTCCTCTACAATTCGAATATCCCCATAAGCTTCATAATTTAGATTATTTATAAAATACGGAATGTAACAACTATCCTAAGAGTACTCTCCTGGAGTAATAGAATAACTGATTAGATCCTAGAAACACTGATTTGTCCTTGATTCTCCCTCGATTTTATGAACAAATTCGGGTTGTTGATTTTTCTGTTGTAAAAATTGGTGGTTTGTAGCCGATTTGACCATGCGTTGACTGAGGGTTTCTGGGTTGATTTTCGCACATCCATGAGGACAAATACCATGGCATGAAATCAAGGAACAAAACCTAGGTTTTCATTTCTTCCATCTCGGCCTGCACATATGTCAATGAATAACGAATTACAAGATCTAAATTTTTCATGTAATTTCTAGTAAAATCCGAATTTAAACTATTTTAATATATCGATTTTAAACAATTAAAAACAAAATAATATTTACCTAATTATTCCTTGAAATATATTTATGGGTTGAAGTGAATGGAGAATGTGTCAAATATAACGGCAAAAAGTTCATAAGTTTAAATGCCTTTTAATTGTCAAAACATACTACTGACATTTTCCCCGAGATTGATTCTTTTGCATGACCTCATGTAAATCAAAATTTGAAAAAAAAATTGTTGCTCTTCTGTCCTACATGGAACCGACTGCTCTAAGTAATAATTCACATTGGATGTGGAGGTATTAATAGCTCTCCTCTGCTGTTTACTTGCAGCTTTTACCTCTAGTTGTTTTGCCTGAGACTTCACATGCTTCCTCAATTTGTACCCTTTTGAAGATTGGCTTCGTGTATGAGTTTGTCCTTGAATGAGTTCCTAATTCGATTCCTTTAACATTTTTAGTTCCTCCTTTAACTTCTCATTCTCATTCCTTATCTTGGCACTATTTTCCTTTAAGAGTGCATTTTCAGATTTTATATGTCTTTGTAAAATCACCATGTCTTTGATTTCACTCTTTAGCTTCATGATCTGTCTCTTCTTATTTTTCGCTTTTGTTCTTGCAATCAAAGTAGAGAGTGACACTTGATTTTCTCCCAATCTTGAAGACTAATTAGGCATGTGTTCCTCCATCTCATCCAAATTTGGAGAAATTTCCCTTTCTATGGTTGTTTATTGAACTTTTCTAGTTTAAGAAGGTTCTCCCAAATCTTGGTCAATAACCAACAAAAGTAGTTTGATTGAGGAGGACAGATCTCTAGTTTATTTTTCGTTTCTCTCCACATAATCATAGAATTCTTGTTGGAATATATAAATCTTAGGGGTTGGTCTATTTACTTTACAATACCTTTTCCTATGTCTCTTAGCAATGTTTACAAATCCTTTGTCTTGTTGTTTGTTTTTTTCAAGTTGTCTAGTCCTCTTGTCATTTTTGGATTAATTGAAGATTCACCCACTTATTTTATTTTCATTTATCTCTTTATTATCTTACTTTTCTTCTCCATTATCTTCCTAGGAATTTCAGGATCCTATTCAACTGCATCATTTGATTCAATTTCTACAACGTTCCTTGGAATATCTTCCATGATTGCAAACCCATTGGCAACCAGAAATTCAGACCATACCATCCCTTATTTCATCAATTCATGTTTGATGATCATATTTATCAATCCATGATCATACAAATATATATCCAAGTTTTTGGTTTACGTCTGTATGGATCTTGACATCTTTGTTAGACTATGGAATTTCGAAAAATTCCATCCAACCTACTCTCCTTATAATCACACAAGTCTCTGGATGGATGCTTTCAAGCTCAACCCAAGTTGGCTCAAACCTAATTTCCATTGTTTTTTAAAATCTTGCTCAATATACGCTATGTACTTCAATTTCAACCTTCACAACTTTGTTTCTTAATTCTATTCTTTCAATTTTGGGACTCAAAGTTATGTCCTTTAATTCCTCACAAGTTCAAGTTGTTGTTCTTCTATTTGCATTCAAGCTTCAGGGTTTTGTTTTCTATTTTGACTTTGGGCTCTATATTCAATTTCAATTCAATATTTTCCCTCTAATTTTAAGTCAGACTTCTTTTCAAATGAAACCCTAAGTGATTCTTTAATAATTGAAATCCCTCTTTAAGAATTGAAAACTTTTTTTTAAAATTGAATTTTCAAGGATTGAAAATCCAAAACTTTATATCGGTCAGAGGAAGACTTACATGTCAGTGGAAGATTGTTCATTTGACAACAAAACCTTACCTTCTAGTATTAGTTGGATCCTGAATTTGCTCGAGGATTTGCTAATATTTTTTTCCACAATTCATCTTGCAACATAGGAAAAGATTTTTTTGAATTTCGTTCTATAGCAGGAACTTATAACCCTCGTATTTAACAAGTCAAAACTCTACCAATTGGTGTTATTTATTACTAATATTTTGCAAAATTTGTTGTATATATAAAGACATAGGAAGACTGGCCTTTTGTTGGCACAGGGGCAAACCCAAGGTTCAACTCTAACAGTGCACCAACAAACCCTAACTACTGGCCCTTTCGGCAACTACTGCGAAGTAGATGCAATCTCATCCGAAGTAGCAATAGGGGGTTGCAGGACACATGTGTCTACAACCAAAGGAAATGCAAAGTGGATCTAGGATAACAACACACAACAATATAGATATTATTTACCACTCTTAAGCTTGCTTCGCAAATTATGTCTCAGATCTAACACAATAATGTAATAACAATATAATAGATGGCAAATAACACAACATCAATCACAAAGAAAATAAGATATGCGTGGTTCACCCTCTCCCTAGGGCTACGTCTACATAAATGTGTTTCTTGATATATTAGATGAAAACATAAAGTTCTATCTGCGCACTTAGCTGCAGATCTCTCTCTCTTTCTCTCTTCCCTCCCTGCGCACCCAGCTGCAAGGTCGATCTTTGCACCTAGCTGAAGATCCTACAATACAGACTCAATATTGTTCTCAACAACAATAATCAACAATGACCAACAATGAGCATCATGCGTACAATTGAGCTAGAACGAACCCTCCCAGGTCTTTTAGACCTTTATTTATACATTACATGACCAAAGTCTAGGTGCCAAAACCCTAGGTCCACTTGACCGGTGCTTTAAGGGCTTCGCCATCCTATCCTTCCTTCTTTTTCGTGAGGTGCTCCAAAGCACTCGTTGATGTCTTTTTCTACTTGATGAGTTGTCCACAATCATTCTTCTTCTATGCTTTATCTTCCTTCATCTTCTCTTCCAACAACTAGCTTTTCCTTTACTTCTCTCCTTCTTTTATGCTTCTTCACCCACTTCAACCCTTCCTCAGTTTATGTGCCTTCCGCACAGTTCATACTTCGCTTTTCTTCCTTAATATTCACTTCCTTACATAACCAAGGGCCAACAGGCCCTCAACACTCATGATGTAGGAGCATCATTGGCAAGCATGTGGAGCAGGACGACTCAGCGCCTGGGAATCTTTTTGGAATCTCAACGCTGGCAGTTATAGCGCATATTTTGAAGCACACATGAACTCAGTGCCGAAAAAATCTTTTGAAGCACGCTTGAACGATCGTGAGCGAAGTGGGAGTTTCCACTCCTGCTCTAGAATGTGACTGATCTAAGATAATCGTTAGGTTAGGTTTTGGAGTAGACAAGTAGTCGGGGGGAACCCTAAGAACCCTCTGAGATAAATAGAGGTTTTGTATGCCCAAACGAGGCTAGCTGCAAGTTAGTAGGAGACTTCTGAATTTTAGTTGTTGTTTGGATTGTAATTGTAGCCATTTTTATTTTGAATGAATAAAACAGAGGAAAATTGATCCAATGTGTGTGGATGCTATTATTGCTTGCAAATTTCCCGTTGTTGTTGTTTCTGCAAATGAATGTATGAAACTGTGATATGTTAGTATGAGTTTCAATTGTTTCTCTCAAGAGAGTTTCGAGTGCAAGGAGTGCACATAGTCTGCAAGGAGTGTGTGATAGAGGTGAGTTAACCTCTCAGAAGCTCATGAGAGATACCATTGGATTTTCACTACAGAAGTGCAAGGAGTGCACGGGAAGAACTTTGTGTTGAGTTCAGAGAGAGGGATAGACAGAGTTATTGAACACTCTATAAGTTGAAACTCTGCAAGGTGTGCATTGAGCAAAAGGAGAATGCCAAGAGGGTGAGAGGAATTTATCTTCGAGAAATCCTTCAGATCTGAGTTATCGAAATCCCTTACATGCAAGGAGTGCATGAGAAATCGAAGTCTTCACAAGAACAAGCTTAGGATGGATAACACTTTTCAAAAGTGTAGTCAAGTTCCAAGAGTCGGACCCATAGGAG
The DNA here is from genome assembly GCA_010110895.2 of Picea sitchensis. Lineage (NCBI taxonomy): Eukaryota > Viridiplantae > Streptophyta > Pinopsida > Pinales > Pinaceae > Picea > Picea sitchensis. The sequence continues at coordinate 9,000 of SNQJ01S0206070.1, read as the reverse complement.
GTGTAGAGGTTGAGTCATTTTGAAGACTTAGAAAACTTTCTAAGTTAGAAGAGATCAGAAGATCAAGAGGAGGAGCGACGGTGGCCATTGGATCACGACGCAAGAGATCAATAGTCGTCTGATCAGAACCAGGTGCACAATCTTTAATGCTTCACACACACAGGAGAGAGAACTCATTAAGAGTTTGAAACTTGATATTTTCGAAGCCCAAAGAGCCTAAAATCCGAAGTAGAACCTCGGTCGTTAGATCAGTCAAAACAGACCTGAGCCGTCAGATCATTTGAAGTGAACCTCAGGTGTCGGATTGATCAAGCAAATCTGAGCCGTCATATATCGTAAGCTCGGGAGGAAGTGAGTTTGAGAGTTGAGATTTCTGAAATCTGAGAGCTCCGGGTAAAGACCTGAAGTGATTTATAGTTGTTAGATCTAAGGGAGATGTGGCAGAGATCCATGCACTCCGGGTAAAGACTCGAAGTAAACCTCAGTCATTGATCTGAGGTGGACACGCGTCAGTGGATTATAGCCTTCGAATAAATCCATTGGAGAAAGGGTGAAGTTTAAGATTTGAAATTTCCAAAGCCTGAAACCCGGAGGAGATCTCAACCATTGATCGAGAGGAGGGTCTCAGGACCGTTGATCTGAGTTGAAAGGTCAAACACCCAAGGTAGAAGCTGGACCATTGATTGAGTGGGACAGGTGTCCACAGATCACCAACTCTAGAATATTGGAGTATGGAAGACAACAAGTTTTGAGATTTTAAAACTCCGAAGTCTGGAATCGCGAAGATATCTCGACCGTTGATCGAGAAGGGGCATATATGGTCCGTAGATTTGAAAGGTACAGATCTAAATCGTCTGTTTGAAAGCATCGTCAAGATTGTGATATCGACGGTCATCTCGCATTGTGGGGATAGGAGTTGTGTGGAATTTAAAAAGTTGAGGGCGGGCCACAATCCATACCGTGGTTTTACCAGGAAGACACGTGGAGGCTCGATGAGAATTGTGGGCCCAAAAGTAGTTTGACCTCAAAACTCTTGTGACCGCGCCCGCCATCACGTGGTCATTGCCCAAGGTCACATCTGAGGAGGGGCCGAGAGAAAAGGCGCTAACGCAAACTCTGAGATTTCACAGAGCGCAAAAGAGAAGGTCGCAGGTATCGTGAATCCTGTGGAGGGAGCCGAGAAGACATGTTTCCAACATAGAGTGAGACTAGCAAGGTTTCAGAGATTCGTTCGACTCGAGAATCAGAGATCCTAACCGGGAGGTCAGGTAGCCCTTAGGAGAGAAGGGGGTCTGCACCAAGTGGTATCAGAGCTGAAGTTTTGCTTGCAGACAGTAGGTAAAGGAGAAGAGACAAAATAACTCGAAGTTGTACTCTGTGTGTGACAGACAGTCAACACAATGCCACCGAGTAGACGAGTGGAACCACCTTTATCCAATCAGGCTATGGAAAGGGAAATGTGATAGCTTCATGTAATATTAGAGGTGATGGAGGCAGCGCAGAGATGAGTACCTGATGTTAGAGACGTCATTGATGCAGAGAGTGAAGAAGTAGAAGTCAAAGAAGCTGCAGGAGAGGATGTTGCCAAAGAACACTTGCTGAGAGCAGTCATTAGATTGGGATCCAGAGCCAAGATAGAGGTCCCAATGTATGAAGGCAATTTATATGTTGAAGAGCTGCTGGATTGGGTAAGATCCATGGACAAACATTTAGACTATGAAGAGGTCGATGAAGAGAAAAGGGTGAAACATGATGTCACCAGGATAAATGGACATGTAACACTGTGGTGGGATGAACTGGAGGCTGAGAGGAGAATCAAGGGAAAATAGAAGATAAATAATTGGGACAAAATGGTAGCCAAGATGAAGGCTAAGTTCATGCCCAAAGATTACCAAATCAATCTGTTCAGGAAGTTGCAGAACTTGAGACAGAAGGGGATGACAGTTAAGGAGTACACATAGGAGTTCTACAGGCTAAACATCAGAACTGGACAAAGGGAGAAGGATGAAGAAAAAATTGTCAGGTATATAAATGGCTTGAGATATGAAATCGAGGATGAGCTCAACATGATGTCAGTAAGAAAAATGGAGGATGCTTATCAGTTTGCACTGAAGGCAAAGGAGAAGTTGGTCAGAAAACAAAGCCAGCAAGGAAGAGGTAAAATCCCAGCCCCAAACAAAATCAAGGGAGTTACCCATGACATAGCACATAAGTCTAAGGATGAGGCTAAGAAACCACACAGTCACTCGGAAAGAGGAGGAATTTCTCGAGGAAGACAGGGTGGTGGAAGAAGTTCTTCTAGAGGAAGAGGAAGAAGAGTAGGAGGAGAAGTAAGATGCTATGCATGCGGAAAGACAGTGAACATGTCTTGGGAATGTCTCGAGAAAAATAAATAAGGAGGAGGTGAAGCTCACATTTCAGAAGAACAGAGAAGGAATGTTGAAACAGGAGCAGAGGATGGAACATCCTTGATGTTGAGGAAGGTTCTCTTAAAACTAGAGGCGGAAGTTGAAAAGCCAATGCAAAGGAACAATCTCTTCGGGACAACTTGCAAGACTAAATACAGAGCATGCAAGGTGATAATTTACAGTGGGAGCACTAATAGCTTAGTATCCACATAGATGGTGGAGAAATTGGAGCTAGAGACAACTGCACATCCGAAGCCATACAAAGTCTCATGGTTGCAGAAAGGACACCAGGTAATGGTTACTAAACAATGGTTGGTTGAATTTAAGATAGGAGGATATAGAGATGAAATTCTATGTGATGTAATTCCCATGGATGTATGCCATATTTTGTTGGGAAGACCATGGCAGTTTGATAGAAATGTCATTCATGATGGAAAGAAGAATACATACACCCTGGAGAAGAATGGTAGAACACACATGTTGTTGCTAATAGAGGAGAAGAAAGTGAAAGAGGAAGCCAGCACGAGCATACTTCTTATGAGTGGGAAGGAACTCTTGAAAGAAGTTAAGAAAGGACAAGAGATGTAGTTCACTGTGGTGAGAAAACCTAGAGTTATCCTTACAAGTACATCGATGGATGATTTGCTTGAAGAAGTTCAGGAATTGTTGAATAATTTTGCTAACATAGTGGTGGATGAGATGCCTAACTCATTGCCAACCATCAGAAGTATCAACCACCATATTGACTTGATACCAGGAGAAATTCTTCCAAACAAAGAAGCATACAGATTGACACCTCGAGAGAATGAGGAAGTGAAGAACCAAGTCCAGGAATTGTTAGACAAGGGTTTGGTCGGAGAGAGCTTGATTCCATGCACAATACCAACTGTGTTGAGTCCAAAGAAGGATGGAGGATGGAGAATGTGTACAGACTCAAGAGCCATTAACAAGATCACCATCAGGTATAGATTTACTTTACCAAGAATGGATGATTTAATGGACTATTTAAGTGGAGCAAGTTTCTTTTCTAAAATAGATTTGAAAGGTGGATATCACCAGATTAGAATGAGAGAAGGTGATGAGTGGAAAACAGCCTTTAAGACAAATGAAGGTTTGTATGAGTCGCTTGTTATGCCATTTGGATTAACAAATGCCCCGAGTACTTTTATGAGGTTGATTAATGAAATACTGAAAGATTTCATTGGCAAGTTTGTGGTTGTATATTTGGATGATATATTGATCTTTAGCAGGACTAAAGAGGAGCATTTTAGGCACCTAACACTAGTGATGAGGAGACTACAACAGGAGAAGTTGTTGATAAA
>SNQJ01S0206069.1:0-16408 GCA_010110895.2 Picea sitchensis | reverse complement strand
GATAAGCTACCAGTGCCTTAGCTAGTTTATTTACATTCTGTCTGTAAGCGTATTTCAGTCATTTGTTATTAATGAAATGAAGTCTTATTTCCGCTGCATCCCTGCGTTTATGTGTATTTCTGTATTTCATTGTGTTCCTACATAAATCCAGATCATCAACATTCTTGCGAAAGTAAGTATCCTAATGCCTCAGATGCGGCATGATGCAGTCCAGAAGACCCTCATAGTTGAGGAAGAGCTTAACGGCGGGGGTCAGGGAAGGAATCCTATGAGACTGACGAGACAGACAACGTCTGGTGCGCAACATCAGAATCGAGCTAGACTTCTTCAAGGTATCAGGATATGTCGATAAGATCCGCGTTCATGACAGCTCGACGACCAGCTCCCCAGCAGGGAACTCCCTATAGGGGACCCCCGCATCAACAATAGTTGTTGTTACGTCGGTTCAGCAGAATCGACCAAGGTTCAGGCTGGTGGGCTAGCGACTACTACTTCGGGGATCAGGAGCACTAGACCGAATACTGGATGATGGACATGTGGAGAGCCATGTTACCAGCGCGACTCTCCAGTTGAGAGGGCCAGAGCGACCGAATCAACCTGACCCACTACAATTGGAGATTTGAGCTAGGCCCACCGGATTCAAGCTGTAGTGAATAACTATCAGGCTGAGCACCAGTCTATTGTGCTCGAGACATCAGGCACAATCGCCGACCAAAATTTTGGTTTTGGATAGAACTAGGTACTACAGAAGAGCATGCTAAAGGATGCAAGTTATATGCATTCTTAGCGTTGAACCTCAAGGGTGTGGCAGAAGGATTAGAAAACCTTCCGATAGTATGAGAGTTTGCAGACGTGTTCCCAGAAGAGCTACCAGGTTTGTCCCCTGAAGGCAAGAAGGAATTTACCATCGACTCAAAATCTGGAACTGAACCAATAGCAAGAACACCTTATCAAATGTTGACCCCTGAGTTACAGGATTTGAAAATGAAACTTAAGGAGTTGTTGGACCTAGGACTTTTACGTCCAAGTGTGTCACCTTTGAGGTGCGCCTATTATTTTCATATGGAATAAGGATGAGTCGTGGAGACTCTGCCTCGACTACCATCAATTGAACAAGGCAACGATCAAGAACCAATATTTGTTGCCAAGAATAGACGATTTGATGATCAAATGAAAGGTGTGACTATTTTTTCGAAGATCGAATTGAGATAAGGATATTACCAGTTACGAATCGAGGAAGACCTTCCTAAGACCACTTGTAAGACGAGGTTTGGGCATTACAAGTTTACCGTTTTACCGTTTTGACTGACAAACGCCCCAGGGGTATTCATGAGCTTGATGAATGGGGTGTTATGTGAATACTCAGACAAGTTTGTTCAAGTATTCATTGGCAACATATTGATGTATTCTCGAACGACGAAAGAACATGATGAAATTTTGTGCTTGGCACTACAATGTTTACAAGAGAACAAATTATACGAGAAACCGTCGAATGCTCTTTTGTCAATCGAGGATTCAATATTTGGGGCATGTTATCTTCGGCGAAGACATAGATGTGGATCCAACAAAGGTGGAGGCTATTATGGAATGGATTTCACCTACGAACATACAAGAAGTATGTAGCTTCATGGGTTTAGCTGGATATTAATGACATATCGTCGAAGGTTATTCGAAGATAGCAAATATGATCATAGAATTGCAGAAGAAAAACAAGAAGTTGGTATGGATCGAGAAATGCACAGAAGCCTTTCAAAGGCTCAAAGAGTTGTTGAAGACAATGTCGATACTAAAAGTCCCTGACATGGACGACATCTTCTTGGTATGCATAGACGCATACAAGGAAGGCTTAGGCGGAGTGTTAGCCCTCGACCAAGTTTTGAGGAATACTTGGTCATAGTTGAACATTTGGTACTTCGACTCCCTGTCGAAGATGGAGCGCATAGCGAAGTGGAGATCACAGGATCTCTCCACTTTTTGTGGAACCTTTTTGGGTTTTTTGGGAATATTGTAACGTGAAAGGGATGTCGACCCTTGTTTAGGCCTTTTTCTATGTATAAATAGAGGTCTAGGCCAAGTAAGAAGGAAGCCCTATCTAGTCGATGGCTTAGAGCATAAGTTGGATCTATGTGATCATAAGTCTGTGTGACTGTAAGATCTCTGTGCATGCTGTAATAAGTGTTGAGTACATAGAGTGTAAGAAGGCTTAGTGCTTGGATCTACCCAGGGAAAGAGGACCTAGCGAGCTGTGCAAATCTCTTGTCCTATGCGGAGTAAGGGTCATTGAAGCTCTGTACTGTAACTGCTTGACCAAGATAATATAAAAAAGACTTTGTGGACGTAGCCCCAAGGTGGGGGTGAACCACGGTAACTCTGTGTATTATACTGATGTGTTTGTCTCTCTCTTGGTAAGTGCTCTGATATGTTTAGATAGATTTATTGATGCTTTGTGCTTAGGAGATATGAATGCATGCTAGATATGATACATAAGATGCTAAGTGCGTAATCTATTGAGTATAACCTGTTTATCATTGCTAAGTGCTAGATCTGAGTAATTACTGTGGTGCTCTGTGCTTTCTGTGAAGTGTATTACTGAATGTATGTTAGGAAATAACTGATGCTAAGTGCATTGTAAGCAAGATAATCACAGATCTGTGTCCCAGCTAAGGTTGCAAACACCTGAGTCCTGCAACCATCCCTGCCTCTACCTCGAGTGAGACTTCATATGCTTCGCAGGTGTTGCCGAAAGGGCCGTTAGTTGGGGCTTTGTTGGTGCGCTCTTGAGCGTTAAACCCTGGGTCTACCCCTGCGCCAACAAATGGTTCCATTGTCGGGACCTGGAACTGTGATTGCTAGGAACTGAAGAAGAAGAAGATTTGTGTGAAAAAATCTATATGCGTAGATCTGTTGCCCTAGTGAGCAGTGTTCTATTTGACCTATGAAGATTTGTGACAAGAAAGAAAGGTCAGATCTGAAGAAGAGAGGTCGGATCTGAAGAAAAAGAAGTCAGATTTGCGAAGAAAGAGGTCAAATCTGCAAGAAAAATGTAAGATCTATAAGCTATGTGCTTTGATAAAGGTAAGAATAGTTAAAAGTCTTAGATCTGGAAGCTTTGTGCTCTGTAGAAGTAAGATAAGTGAAATTTTTTGTTTCTAAAGCATGGATCTAGGTATGTTTGATAGATTCTATCCTAGCTTCAGAATTAGAGCATTAATAGATGAAAGAAAGTTTGATATGAATAGATCTGATAAGTATAGTGATAGATATGTTATACCTATGCATAGAAAGAATTTTGGGACTAACCAATGGATGCAGGATCCTAGAAAGAAATTTTTGCAGGCTAACTGTTATGATCCTAGCACATAGTACATGAAAAGTTAGGGATCAGTTAAGAGAAATAGAGGATTAACTCTTTCTTACAATTGTAGAAGGCTCAGACATCTTGCTAAGGAATGCCCTGGGCAAAGACCCAGTTGTCTTTGTTGAAAGGCTATGGACCATGAAGTATTGGATTGCCCTAGAATGATTGCTAGGCTTGAAAAGATTAATATAGAGAAAACAGGAGATCAAGAGACCAAGATTATAGTAGAAACCTAGAAAGAATCAGAAAAGATATTGCTACAGATGAGAGATATCTTGAATTACCACCAACATGTTAGGTTATCAAAGATCTTCAAGAAGAGAGAACATATCGAAGTGAGAATAGGATACTTCGACATTGACTGTGTTTTGGATGAAGAAACACAGGTGAACATTATGACAGAAGGAACCTGGAAAGCTATAGGAAGACCTGACATGACCCCTTCATTAGGAGGAATAGGGTTATTCAGAGGAAAGCTAGTAAACCTATGTGGAAAGCTCACTCAGATATCTATGAATGCTCCTGGAGCTTCGACAGAAGAAGATTTTGAGATTGTTAAGTTCGTGGAGGACAACGCCCCGTTTACTATGTTACTTGGTAAACCTTGGATTGAGAAAGATCAAGCCAGAAAATAGGAAGCAGAAAAGGACCTAGAACAATAGAGACAAGAGTTAAGAGACTTCATGACTAAAAGGATCGCACAGTTGATTGAAGAACAGGAGAATAGATCAAGGGTTCTTGACCCCAGGAACTTGGATGGCGAAGTTGACAGAACGCTAGAAGAACCACAGAGGACCGAAAAATATGTTGGACAAGTAATACCTGTGGATCTGAAGAAAGAATCTCAGCACCGCGAAGTTACCATGCCAAGAGAAGAAAAGAATCAGACTGAAAAAAGGATGACCAAGACGAAGCTCACTGGGAAGAAGGCTAGAAAACTCATGAAGAAGAAAGTGAAGTTGGAGAAATTACATAACATTCCAAAAGAAACCCTGTAGAAGGAAAACATGCAGAATTTGAGCTTCGTCAGGATAGCAGAACAATGAAATATGGCACTTCGCCTTGTCGAAGTAATATAATCGTTAGAAGACAATATACCCGTTCCATTGATGGCCCGAATGGCTCGAAATAAAGTTATGACCTGTTACCTGACCGTTAGACTACGCCATAATGGACAGATCAAGAGTTAATGGACCCTCCTATCCATTTCAAGCAGTCTGTTACAGCTTTACTTACTTATTCTGTCACACTATGCCCAGAAGACACTTTTGCCAATTGAGATCTTGAGCTCACGGAATACCCACATTGTGGAATAGTGACTACCCCTCCTTGCTCTCTACTCGATTATGGTACCTTCATCCCCTCGACAACCTGAGAGAGTGATCCTCAGCTTACATGTCTGACGAGCTTAGCGTAGCAGAAGAAACTGTAAGAGAAGTACTCGCTAGCTTAAGAACCAAAAGAGTGATGTCGAAAAAAGGAATGTCCACCGGAGTCTAAGCTTCGTCGTCAAGAGGAGTAGCAGTTTCTCCATCCACTGCTCGAGCTGGACCATCCCGATAGACTGCCGAGAAACGTACTAAACATAGAGATGACATTGCGAATGCCAAACTGATCTCGAGCATCTTTCCCTCTTACATACCTCCTCTGAAAGGTGAAATCAACCGTGACAGTGTGCCCCGAGATTACGACTATCCTATGATCACTGCGTACCTATCGAAGGGTGTGCGTGCAGTTTGCACTGAGCAAACCAAGCTCGCAGCATTGAAGTTTTGCGACTTCAACCTTGGTGACCGGAAAGCCTACAGTATTCTTGCCCCACACAAGTATCTGACGATGAAAAAGGGGAAGAATTCCAAGATCGTCCCTCAACAATGGACGATGAACCTCGCGCAGTACACCTTACTTAATGTAATGAAGATTCCATAGTTTGGCAGGCACCAGGAGGTGAACTCTTGCATAAAATTGCTACTGGTGAGCTACCATGGAGGATATCTCTGGTTGAACCGGTGTATAGCAATTGATCCGGTGTTGATCAATCAGATCACTGGGCTAAGCATACAGGGCCCTGACCCACAAGACTATTACCCTGGAAAGACCGCAGATCGCGCTCTTTCACGGAATATTATAGATGCCTATGGAAATGTTGAAAAAGGCATGCGCCTCACCTGTCAGATGATCACAGGATAGTTAGTCTGCAAGAACAGACCGACGCAAGTATCTGGGTTTGTAGTTGATCTCGCAGGAAAATGCATAGAAGGAGTCCAAATGAACTAGTCGAAGTACTTAGTGGATCAACTCGAATCGGATTGTAGATAAGCACAAGACCAAGGATATGAGTTCCACTTCATCTGGATTCTCATCCCGATCGCCTTCATAGCATGGGAGATGCCGGAGGATGTCGTTTTTCCTAAAACCCTACCGTTTGAACCATTGTCTGCGAAGTTCAGTACATTATGGTACACGACAGATATGAGCAGGCAATGGCAGTCGAATTCCCTCTTTCACAGATACTACATCCAGTTGAAGACCACGATACAAGCCACACCTCGCATTACTCCGAACACACTCCACAGATTCAGACCCTTAATGAAGTTCAGTGTGGACCGCCACTTCATATACCTAACTCCACACATTGATGAGCACCAGAAACAACTGCAGTCCTATTATAAATTGACAGAAGAAGACCTTGAAGAGATTACCAAAGAATGGTCAGCGGACCTCCTCGTTGCAACAGATCCAATGGATATTTCAGATATCAGCAGCCCATAAGCTACGCAGGACACACCTGGGCCCAATAAGACGCAGAAGCCGCAGAAGACAAAGAAGACAAAGGAGATGAAGAAAACTAAAGAGGTTCAAGATGTGGATAGACTCTTTGTAAGGACAGCTTCTGTCACAACAGATGAAGCAGGTAACGACGAAGACCTAGAAGAAGTTGAACAACAACCAGAAGATGAAGTCTAAGTTCTAAAGAAAAGAAAAGGGTCACCTTCGAAGTCTTCCATTAAGAAGAAATCCAAAGCGACCGTGACCAAGATGAAGACCATGCTCAATCCAAATGACTTCAGCTTTCTCCTCACGACTTTGAATGAAGCTATAGAAGAGATCACAGAAAAGAAGAAGGCCAAGCAATATATGATCTACGACAGAATCAAAGTTGAGCTCTAAGGAGTACAGTGAGCCCTCCAGTCTAACCGCGTAGTCTCCATTGCACCTATGCCAGAAGGAACAACTGAAGCAGGAGACGAGTTAGTTCAACTTCGCAGGATTTCCAACCTAGTCGAAGTACGCCTTCAGAAAGAAGAAGAAGTAACATCGTAGGCCATGCAGGCCCTAAAGTGCGCACACGAGGAAATCATAGAGCAGCGCCAAGATGCACAGCAAGAGAAGGAGGCCATCCAAGAGAAGTTTGATAAAGAACGCACAAATATCCAAAAGGAGAAGGAGCAACTTCTCGTGAAGAAAATTGGGATCGAAGAAGCAGTCAACAGAGCATTTCACTCTGTGACTAGCTTAGAACATAAGGCAGAAGAACCCATAGAACACCAAGTAATGAAGCTTGCTAAAGTCATTCAGCAACTGCAACAAAGAGTAGCAAAACTAGAGCTCCAAGCTATACTGAGTACTCCACAAGAAGAACATGACCAACGAGAAGTGAATGCACAAAGTATAGTAGAAAGGATTAAGGCACTCACTGAAGAATGTAAGAAATTAAGTAGTAGAAGTGCGTAGATACATGAGAACCTATATGAGAACCCTGAATTGCATAATATAGAGTCACAGCTCCAGGAGGTGAAGTACCAAGCCAAGAAGTTACAGGTATAGATGAAGGCCCTACCAACCATAAAGAAAATGAAGAGGTCCCACGAACAGCGCATCATGCAATAGCAGATTCATATGATCCAGAGTAAGGTTATGGAAGTGACGCAGCAACTTCAACTTTTGCAGGATAGGGCATGTCAACTATTCTTAGAGATTGAGAGCCAAGGGACAGACCTGGAACAGGTCATGAACACATCAGAGCAACACTTAGAAGGACCAGTTAGTAACGCACTCATTCAGGAGTTTGTCGAGAAAGAAGTAGTAGCAAAGCAACAGATTGAAGCAGCTCGAGCGAAGCTTGAGGCCTTTGAGGCAGAGTTACCTAGAGAAGAGTGACTCGGGACGAGTCACATGTGAGTGTTGGGGGCCTGTTGGCCCTTGACCAAGTTTTGAGGAATACTTGGTCATAGTTGACCATTTGGTACTTTGACTGCCTGTCGAAGATGGAGCGCATAGTGAAGCAGAGATCACGAGATCTTGCCACTTTTTGTGGAACCTTTTTGGGTTTTTTGGGAATATTGTAACGAGAAAGGGATGTCGGCCCTTTTTTAGGCCTTTTTCTATGTATAAATAGAGGTCTAGGCCATGTAAGAAGGAGGCCCTGTCTAGTCGATGGCTTAGAGCATAAGTTGGATCTATGTGATCAAAAGTCTGTGTGACTGTAAGAGCTCTGTGCATGTTGTAATAAGTGTTGAGTGCACAAAGTGTGAGAAGGCTTAGTGATTGGATCCACTCGGGAAAAGAGGACCTAGCGAGCTACGCAGATCTCTTGTCCTATGCAGGGTAAGGGTCATCGAAGCTTTGTGCTGTAACTGCTTGACCAAGATAATATAAAGAAGACTTTGTGGACGTAGCCCTAGGGTGGGGGTGAACCACGGTAACTCTATGTATTGTGCTGATGTGTTTGTCTCTCTCTTGCTAAGTGCTCTGATATGTTTAGATAGATTTATGGATGCTTTGTGCTTATGAGATATGAATGCATGCTAGATATGATACATAAGATGTTAAGTGCTTAATATATTGAGTATAACCTGTTTATCATTGCTAAGTGCTAGATCTAAGTAATTACTGCGGTGCTTTGTGCTTTCTGCGAAGCGTATTACTGAATGTATGCTAGGAAATTACTAATGCTAAGTGCGTTGTAAGCAATATAATCATAGATCTATGTCCCAGCTAAAGTTGCAGACACCTGATTCCTGCAACCACCCCCACCTCTACCTCGGGTGAGACTTCATCTGCTTTGCAGGTGTTGCCGAAAGGGTCGGTAGTTAGGGCTTTGTTGTTGCACTCTTGAGCGTTGAACCCTGGGTTTGCCCTTGTGCCAACACGGAGTCTTGATGCAAGACGATCGAGTGATCACTTACATCTCAAGGAAGTTAAGAAGGCATGAGGAGAACTATGCGATGCACAATTTGGAGTTATTGGCCATTGTGTATGCCACGAGAGTGTGGAGACACCACCTGATTGGACGAAACTTCAAACTGAAAACAGACCACCATGGTTTGGAGCACTTTTTACACAAAGTGACTTGAACATGTGACAAAGGCGTTGGTCGGAACTGATTAACGAGTACGATTTTGAGAATACCTACACAAAAGGAACAATGAACAAAGTGGAAGTTGCGTGAGTTGGGGACCATGCATATTTTCAGTGATACCTCTCCAAACGAATATTCATGAAAAGATTCTAACTATACAACGCGACGATGACTGGTATAAAGAGGTTAAGGAAAATATCGAACAAGACACCATGTTGGTACCAAAAATTGAGGGATTTACTGTGGACAACGACGGATTAATGAGGTATAATAACCAGATTTACGTACCACCTAACGAAGCTCAAGGAGCAGTGTACATGGCTCATCCAGGAGTCACGAAGATGTGGGTAGACCCTAAACCCTTATTCTTCTGGAATGGAATAAAGCCAAACATAGTCAACTACGTGGCAAGATGTCTAGAATATCAGCAAGTGAAGGTTGAACATAGACATCCGACAGGATTACTACGACCACCCGTTATCCAAGAATCGAAATGGGAGGTCATTTCGATGGACTTTATTGTGGGATTGTCGTCGACAGCAAGGAGTCACGACTCGATTTTTGTGGTAGTTCACACTCTGATGAAGAGTGCACATTTTGTCTCTGTGTGTACGATGTATCAGGAACCATACATAGCTAGAGTTTTTATCGGTGAGATAGTAAGATTGCAATGCATTCCTAAGAGTATCCTATTTGATTGAGAATCGATGTTTACAGGACGCATATGATATGCGCCCGCAGTTTCCATTTTTTTTATAGTTAGACAGTTAGATCTTGTCAGATACTTTATTTACTACACCTATATACTGTGAAACTTTGGGACGAAGTTTAAAACAAGAGCAGGTGTATGTAACATCCTGCTCTTGCGCACACATGATTTGACTTATTCTTGAGGGCACTTGCGTACAAGTGATCCGGTTTAGCATATGGTTGTTTGTTTCTCTTATGGATTCTGATGATGATATTGTAGGACTATGATGTTATGTTGTTTGATATCTATGTATAGACCGGTGCTATTGACAGGTTTCTTCTGAGTGTGCAGGACACTTGATAGATTGAGGATGCCGATGGCATCAATGGACCTCCTTGGACTTCGGATCGAGTCAGGGAGTGGACTGTATATGATTTGGTTATATGTGTATGGTTTTCTTATTCCCGCAAATGTATAAAACACTGTTATCGAATGCATTCTCTTGGCGCATGAACAGTAAGTGGGATTTGGTTATATATGTATGGTTTTCTCATTCATCGCATTTGTATAAAAACACTGATAGTGAAGGTATTCTCTTTGCGCATGAATTGTGATATGATTTGGTTATATGTGCATGGTTTTCTTATTCCCGCAAATGTATAAAACATTGTTATCGAATGCATTCTCTTGGCGCATGAACTGTAAATGGGATTCGGTTATATATGTATGGTTTTCTATTTCACAACAGATGTAATGAAACCACTGGCATCGAATGTATTCCCTTCTCGCTGGAATTGTCATAAGCTTGGTTGTATACAAAATGTTATGTTTTCTATTCTGCCGCAGATATAATAAAACTCTGTTTCGACTTGTGCAGTCCCCTTGACGGTCAAGTCTAGAAGGAATTTATCGAGATTGAAATTAAATTAGAATACCTTACCTTGCTATTCCCTTTATCCATTCTTATGCTCTCGGCTTGCTCTGTTGTTAATGATAATAACCTCTGCAAACTGAAGTAAGTTATGGGTTGTGTCACCAATTTTTATGGTCTCTCTGAATTCGGTTGATGTGCCTTGTATTATATCTTTTCAGCTCGATCCCTTCTATCGCCATGACTAGTTGGGCGATCATTAAGAGGCTCTAGGGCCTTTTTCCTACTGCGAATTTCGTCTCGATCGATGTCCTCAATTGGCGTGACGCTGAGTCGCTCGTCTTTTATTGAAAACTGAGTAAAATTTTCAATCCCTGCCTGGATACTTGTGGCGTCTGGTCTTTATCTTCCTAAAAACGAACTCTTGCTAAAATCTACCCTCCCTCCTTGGTCCAGCACACCCAAATTTTTGCATTTCGGAATGAAGCTGAAGCGGCCGATCTGGTGGGCTCACTATACCAACCTCTTGGTACCCTTCCTGGAGGACGATTCCAAGACACAGGCGGGCTCGACGGGGAGCGATTTTCATAAAGGGATTGTCCGCTTTATGCTACCACGCGGAATGATACTGCTGAGTGTTTGCGCCCAGATCTGCTCGGGAGGGAACTCACGCGATCTCGTTCTCTTCAGTTCCTTGGGTTTGCGGGCGCCAAGCAGAAACTTTCTCCTTCGCGGGCTCCTCCCAAGGTGGCTGGGGTATCAGGTTGGACGCACGCTGTGCATGGATGGCGTTTTCCACTGGCAGCAAAACCCTGCACAGTATTCAATTACCGAAATGCGTGTAGCTTGCACCAGAACGCGTCCCCCGGCAGCGTCCACACCCTGCACAATATTAAATTACCTGAATGCGTGGAGCATTCACCAGAGCGCGCTCCCTGGCAGCGTCCACACCCTGCACGGTATTTAATTTATAAGAACACGTGGAGCCCCCTGGGCGTTTCTCTGACCGGCGAAATCAAGGGAAAGTATTTAATTTATAAGAACATGTGGAGATCCCCTTGGCGTTTCTCTCACTGGTGAAATCAAGGGAAAGCGAAGGGAATCATGGGGCATATGTTGCGTGTAAGGGATAATGGCAGTCGGACAGTAATCATGTCGTCCGAGTCTCACACATAGGCGTAGGCTAAACCCCAAACGAAAGGCAACTTTGCCGGCATCCTTTTTCCAGCGTCTGGACTTCCGTCGCCGATCACCTCCGAGCCCCGGCTGGTTACCTATCCCATCTCGCCGCCCCTTCCTTCGTCGTCCCGTCTTCTCTTCCATCGACCCCATACCATCCATACATCATCAACATCCCACATCCCATTTCCTGCATTCAACCCCAACCATCAATTCGATGCCTATCTCTCATTCAATTCACCACCTATCTCTCATTGCATCCCATGCCCGTCTCATTCCTCTTGTTTTTCAAATCTGCAGGTGAATGCCGGCCCAGTGGAAGGGCAGCTTTGTCTAACTTGAATCTGTGGAAGGATATTGATCTCCATCAACAGGTAGGTGCTTCTTCTGTTGCTCTCGCCTCTAATGTTTGTAGCTTTTCAGAATTCTTCTGCTGCTCTCGCCTCAACTTTATGGACGAACATTGCATGAGATGAAGCATTCACAGTGATTGTGCATTTCATACAAAGCTTCAAGTCAATATCAGAATTGCTTCATCATACAAAGCTTCAAGTCAATATTAGAATTGCATCATCATTGATGCAAAAGACATTTCAGAAAGCAATCCCCTTGCCATTTTTTTCAGAAGCACTTCACTCTCTCGGTTGGTGGTTTGGTATTGAGGTTAGAGTGTCTACGGTTTGACTATAAAGGCAGAGCTTCGAGGAACAACTTCTGGAGTTCAGAGACTTGGAGCAGGCATCGCCATTCTCTGGATGAAATCTCTGGAGTTGGATGCCTCCCTCTCCACCATTCAGGATCTACTTCCTCGGGTGACTAGCTTCATCAACCATTCTCCCTGGGCACTGCTTTCCAGCAACACCTGTCCACCAACAGAGGCCATGAGACTCTCAAGAAAAACTTGACTCGAGCACTCAAGTGAAATCTGTAGCTTACATCCGACTAGGGTTTTATTTATGCTTTGATTTTTTTATGTTTTGTAAAGTTGTTTTACTGTTACGATAGAAACATATGGTTTATATTTAGTAAAGTTATTTTGTTGTTAGAATAGGAACACATGGTTTTGTTTTCACAGTAGCTTATTTGATATTTTTGAACTTCTCTTGAAGTTATAATGATTCTATGAAGTTTGTGATGGGCACTATGCGGAGGCCATTGTTAAGCCCATTGTAGATTTGGGTTATTGGAGGATTCAGAAAGTCAATGGTGCCCTCGTAAAGTCGATTGTGCCTTCTGATGATCGGAATCTCAAATCTGGTTACATTTGGGGATGAAGTAGTAGCTACTTAAGATGACCCGAATCTACAATCTGGTTACTTCCAATGATTAATACATTCAGGAATTCTGATAATTAATACATTCAGGGATTAAGTAGAAGCTATTTTTTTTGCTAGATACAAGTTTTGCAAAGTTATTTTATTGTTACATGCAAAGTTATTTTACTATTACATTCCTTGAATCTACAATCTGGTTACATCCGATGATTAATACATTCAGTAATTCCTATGATTAATACATTCAGGGATTAAGTAGAAGCTATTTTTTTTGCTAAATACAAGTTTTGCAAAGTTATTTTACTGTTACATGCAAAGTTATTTTACCATTACATTCAGGGGATTAGTAGCAACTATTTTTTTGTTAAATACAAGTTTTGCAAATTTATTTTACTGTCACGACAAGAAGAGATGGTTTATGTTTTGATTGTCCTATTAGGATAGGAACACATGGTATCCTAAGACATGGTTTTGTTTATACAGTGCCTTATTTGATATTTTTGAAGTTCTCTGTTAAATTTAAAATGATTATACGAGGTTTATGATCCACAATATGCAGATTAAGTATAAGTGAGTTTTTATTCTAAATACAAAGATCTGTTATTTTGAGAAAAAATATATCACATACTTCATGACAACCTTAGAATTTCTTACCCCACATGATAATACACCAAAATCTTCAGATTATCACTGATAAAACAACACATAAGATCACGAAGCTATATTGAAAGTTGATAAAAAAACACATTTATAGAGATACCCCAAAACTACATTCACGAAAAAATTGAATTAGTGTTTTTTTTATAGATCAAATAAAAGATACACCCTCAAAAATCAGAAAGCAATATTTCTTAACAGATACACCCTAAAAATATCAGAAAGCAATATTTCGTAACAGAGTGAAACCATATAACTCAGAAAACATTGAAATGTTAGTTTTCCAATATTCAAATTAAAAAATTAAATCCTGCAGGAAAAACGCAAAAGCCATATACGCAAAAGCCATATTTACTGAGTAACCATATTATCTTATATATATATATATATAACTCTTATCCAAGAGAGCTAACAACAAAGTAATCCACCCCAAAGAAACCAAATTTTCTTGACAACAACACAATTTGTTTTTACTCTGTTTGGCAATATGGCATACATAACCAAACAACCAGTATCACATAAAAAACTACAGACATGAATATATACATACATATCTTAACATAGACAAAAGAATATAAATAGCTAGCCAGACATTTTTGATATATAATAATCTTGTTTGTGAAACAAAAGATAATTTTTTGCCAAAATGAGATGCAAACGCCTGAAACTTCACTTTAGGGATTTGCAGATAGAACTCATACATAGATAAGCTTATTATACACGAATATATAAATATACATAAATAGGAACAATCACCCTTTTTTTTTTTAAAAATACCATTTTTTTGTCATAGCTAGATCAAGACCCCTATCTATCAGTGGGGATCCTCAAATATAACCCATACAAGATTAAGTTGAAAATCCAAACTATGTGTGTTAAACTCCTCACCTGTCTACTGCCTATCTACCTAACCACTGTTGGCAAATATTTAACAGACAATGAATGCTTGTCATTGATGACAAGTACAACAATGAAGATGGCATGAGTACAGGAGGTCTATAACAGACAGGCATAAAAACAAGAACAAAAGATAAGTTCAGGAAGACCAGCAGCGCAACAATGATCGAAGCGAATGCTTGTCATTGATGGAAAGTACAACAATGAAGATGGCATGAGTACAGGAGGTTTGTAACAGACATGCATAATCTAAACTGTTGATCAGGCATGATGAAGTCCATCTCTGATCATTGGATCCCCTTCAAATTCCCGAAAGAACAAGGGCCGTCATATCGACAAGAAGAGTGCACTGAAGAGGAGGGACCCGTAAAGTTTGAGAAGCATTTATGATCGTTGGATCCCATCCAAAATTCTTGAAAGAACGAGGGCCGTCAGATTTGAATGTAGACAAGAAGAGCGCGCTGAAGAGGAGGACAGATCTCAGGCATTAGATCCAAGCGCAGGATCCGACCATCATTGGATCAAGAAGAACCTGCACGTTCTTTAAAGTACATGGAGAAGTGGGCGTACACAATTTCGAAAGTAGGAGGACCATACATTTATGGGTAGGATACGTGGGGATATATCGTCAATTTACTGACTGGAGAGTCAAAGGAATAGGGTTCCCTAACCTCTCGAAATTGCATTTTTAATCTGAGCCGTCAGATCAAGGTTGAATCTGGACCGTTGATTCCAGTCCATGTCGGAGTTTCGAGGATCGAGTGTTGGACATGTCAAAGATTATTAACCACGGGAATCCCGATTTCGCAATATGCAAAATCGCGACATAATCACAATCGTTAGATCAAGATGTGATCTGGACCGTTGATCCGACTCCTTTTTGGAGTTTCGTGGATCGGGAATTTGAAGTGACAAGAACACTGAACATCAAGTATATCGAAGTCGTGAAATGCGAAATCGCGAAATGATCTGAACCGTCAGATCAAGTGTTGATCGGGACCATTGATCCCATGCCATTTCAGGGTTTCGGGGATCGCAACATGGAGAGGCAAGAAAACAATGCAACAAAAATGCCGAAATCGCGATATGCGAAATCACGATTCAATCGCAGCCATTGAATCAAGATCAAATCTGGACCGTTGATCCAACTCCATATCGGAGTTTCACGAATCGCGACATGGAGAGGCAAGAAAACAATGCAACAAGAAATGCGAAATCGTGATTCAATCGCAATCGTTGAATCAAGATCAGATCTGGACCGTTGATCCAACTCCATATCAGAGTTTCGCGAATCACGACATGGAGAGGCAAGAAAACAATGCAACAAGAAATGTGAAATCGCAAAATCATCTGAACCGTCAGATCAAGTGTTGATTGGAGGGTTACTGTTCTCTCTCACAGGTAACTCCTCAGTTACGAATCTATTAGTAAAACAGACTCATGATTGCTGATCAGTTGGCGTTTCAGTTGCTTGGACAGTTGTCTTTCTTGTGCCTAAGAAGATGTGAAGTGGAACCGCCGTTTGGGTGTGTATAAAAGAAAATGAGACAGACTGTGTGGTGTTTGGTTGTTCTGTATGAATATGAATGAAGCTGTAAGAAAGGGAAAAACGATAGGATGCGCAGTGTGAGATTGAGAAGATGCGCAGTGTGAGATAAAACTCAGAGAAGTGTAACAGATGATGAACAATCTCAAAGCAGAGCAGAATAACAAAAAAACTTGAAGCAAAGCAGAATAACAGAACAAGTTGAAGCAGAGCAGAATGACAGAACAAGTTGAAGCAGAGCAGACCTGCTGAACAGACAAAGGAAGAGAAGAATTGTAGAATAGTTAGAAGAAGACCAGATTTACAAAACAAAGAAAGATTGGTAAGAATTGATTTATCTGTGTAGTTGTGTGTTTATTTATTCATTCATATTTCAGGGAGGTTGGGAGGTGCTAGGGAGGACTGTTTTCCTCAGAGGTTCAAGTGGGAGCTTGAACACAAAAAGTTGTAGCTTCCATCTGGTTGCAGCCAGAGAAACCAGGGTGGCAGGGTGGTGCAAGGGAGAACAAGTGTTCTCTGTTATACAAGTTGGAGCCTGTGTAACTGGAAGTTGGTGCTTCCATCTAGTTGGTG
>SNQJ01S0206067.1:0-16409 GCA_010110895.2 Picea sitchensis | reverse complement strand
ATCCTGTTTTTCATGTTTCATGCTTAAAGAAGGTGATTGGAGCTAAGTGCCAAATTCAAACCAACCTTCCAGAGTTAGCTGAAGAAGGATCCATTTGGCTACAACCAGAAGCAGTTTTGGACCAGCGTGAGCATCGCCTACGTTAGAGAACCATCACGGAAGTGCTAGTCCAGTGGAAAGATACAACTCCAGCAGACGCCACTTGGGAACCAACTATCATTCTGCAACAATTTCCTCATCTCAAGCCTTGAGGACAAGGTTGTTTTTAAGGGGGGGGACATGTTAGAGTTCTAAGCCACACATAGGTAGAACAATATATTCAGATGTAATAAAGGTCAATATTAATAAGGCCTTTCAATAAAATAGAATAAGGCGGATGTAAGAAGACCTAATAGAAGCTTCAGCTTCTAGAAGGATCTTCCTCTAGATGCTTCTTTTTAGTATAAATAGGAGTTGAGGGTATGAGAAACCTAGCTTGGATATTATTGTAATAGAGATCTGCTCAACTGGAGGTTTCCCCCTTGAAGAGGCCCGTGAACATTGCTTTCAGATTCAAAGTGTTATTTTTGTTGTTATTCTTATATCATTTCAGTGTTATTGTGGTGAATGTTTTGGTTATATTGTTGTTATTCTGCCATTACTAGCATTTTATTTATGTTTTGCATACATTTTATATTTGGTATATTACAGTCACCTGAATGAGAAAAAGAGGGACACTTGCAAGTCCAGTTGGGTTAGTTGGATAGGACAAAAGTTAGTGCAAGAGTTAGAAATATCAAGCACAATAAATAAACAAAAAACTAAGATAACAACAATTAAAGAAACTAAACTAAAGTGCATAAGGGAATTAGAACCAAAATTAACAAAACAATTGTCCAATATTCATGCCACCAATGGATAGATTGTATTAGTGGGAAAAAAATAAAGAGAAAGGGAGACCTATGGGTCCCCTCTTCCTCCAAGGGAGGGATATTGAACCCCCAATGAGAGATCTCTTCTTACAAATAGAAAACTAAAAGGAAATGGTGAAGAAATCCAAATCCCATTCACTCAAGAGGTGATGTGAATAGCCCAATGAAATGGTGCTTGTATGCTCCAATGAGGAAAGAGGTTCCTTGGAGGAGAATAGAGGCAACATAACAATAAAAATAGATTCTTGAAAATATAGTGCATCCATGACCTCCTTTTATAGAAAATCTTTGAGGCATTATCCACCCAGTCTTTAGTGTGAACAAGGGCCCCTTTAGGTCTTTGACTAGCCCCCCACTTGGATTCAGCTCAGATTTGTCGGTCAAATCAACTTGGCCAGAAGTGGGTGGGAGGCTGACAAAAATCATTAATGCATTGTTCTGAGGTGTGCGCGGCTTTTTGCGTCTACAGTTGCGCATCGGGTGCACGTGCGCTTTCCGTGTTTTCGACTGGCGCACATGCGCGCGCTTCCTTTAAATTCTGAGCACATGATAATTTTATAACCAGTTGTATAGTTTGTGACCTTTGAAAATTCATTTTTGGGCCATGAATGAACTAATAGGTGTTTGGAGTTGTTGGATTCTGTTAGCAACATTTCTTGTCTTTGGTATCGGGATACACAGGTCTGCAGGTTGCCCGAGGAGCACCCAAGCGCAACGCATAAAAGAAGTCCTTTTCGTACTTAAAATCAAGCGAGCGGGCAGTTCGTTCTTCAGCGCAAAGGATTCAACGACAAAGCAGAACAACGATTGATGGAAAATTGAAGAATTAACTGAATCACATCAAGTATAGCGCCTAAAGTTTTAAGAAAATCAACGGTCGGAATCCTTCAGGAAGCACTCGCGAAGTTACGAAGGTCGTTGATCGCGATCAGCATAGGTGAAGTAGTTTTTTCGCGAGCTCGGGGTTCATAAGTTCAAAAGGTGGACCATATCCCTTTGGTTGCGCGATATTCCGAGTTACGAAAAGCGACCGGAGAAAGTCAACCGTCGCTGACCATCGCTTCTCGGGATTTCGCGAAGGGAGAATGCCAAAGTCTAATACTTCAACTCGCGAGGTCCCGAGTAGCGAGAGGCGTGAGCGCCCGGGCCCACAGAAGTGTCGAGAAGATCAGAGCCTTCAGATCCAGAGGGACACATGGTGTGCGATTAGGCTCCCTGCCTTCTCTCCCCTCACAACATTAAAACATGAGGACCAGCCTCCTCCCCACCGCGAGGCACGAAGTGCCGAGGGCACCCAGGACTTGGGACCATAGTATCTCCCAAGTGTTTTCAGTCGTCCGATCAAAGAGGACACCTGGAACGCGATTAAGCTTTTTGCCTTCTCGCCCATCGCGGTTTCAACACGCAAAAAGCAGTTCCATCATGTCCTGATACGTGAAGAAGCGAGAGCATTCAGGATCTGGGGCCCACTGCAGCACCGGATGAGTTTAGAACCATCGGATTTAAAGGGCACGTGGAACCAGATCAAGCCGTCTCGGCATATCGCTCATCATGATTTCGAGGAGCGGGCAGCATCCCTTACATACTCACGAACGCCGAAAAGCGCCATGGGATTAGGCACGTGGTCACAGCCCATGGGCATTTGGTAAAGGAGGGAGTTGCGTAAAGGAGGCCGAAGCACCGATTTCAGTCACAGAGAGGCCCGTCACGACCTCCAGTTGCCATCAGACCCGACCTCAATCCTGGTCTTCGCTTGGAGTAAATGGAAGCAAGAGGGGGTGGTTGAAACCTCTCTTCGTTCATTAATTATGAAGTATGGAGGGTCTGGTAAGCGGTCCGCTCGAGAGGGTCCTGTGTACCCTTTCTTTTAGAAAATCCATGATGAGTCTTCAACTAGCCGGAGGTGGTCTGCACACGCTAAAACAACATTTACTGGCTCAACTACTCCTCCTGTAGGAGCCATGCGTAGTTAAGGTGGCGTCTGATAGAGAAATCTCGTCTGAATTTGGCTGAAGGGACACAGAACCTTGGGCGACGAGCATGCCTCTGTTAGGCAAATTTTCCTGAGTATATAAACTCAATCTTTGTATTTTGTAAAGGATCGATGGTAGAGCGAAGCTCCCAATTGTAAAGTTTTAACAGATATCTTAGCTCTGGTTATGCATCTGTATGTAAGATTTCTTGTTTAATTGCAGACAGTCTTTCTTTTCCTGTCTAAGTTTTCATCTTACACCACGAGAGTTCGTGATCGACTGATTCGCAAAAATTGTGGCATTTCTGTTATGATAAAGGATTTATTGTGGCATTATTGTTCTCTCCGGTTTTCTGCGTTTGAGTGTAAGAAGATCTTGTGTTTAGATGTTTTCTTCCATAGTCTGTTAGGAACCTGATGTTTAGAACAGACCCTTGCATTTCTCTGATACAATTCTTCCCCCTACTCACCCTTACTACAACTCACTGTCTGGAGTTACCTAAGACCTCACTTACGCATGCATGCCTAGCCTAGTTTCGGAGTTGGAACCACATCGTTTGAGTTTATCTCCATTTGATCACCCAATTAAACAAATCGTGACATTAAACTGATGGGTGTCGGTCTCTTCTCCTGCAAGCAATCCAGGGGTGACTTCCGACGCTAACATTTCTGGCGCCGTTGCCGGGGACGGAATTGAAGATTTTCCCTGGGTAGAACGACATTGAGCCTCTGAATCTGANGCCTCTAGCTACGCCCGAAGCAAATCCAGAGGCGGTGCTTAGAGAGGGAAAGGCCTCTGAAGGAGAAACTTCCATCGCCGAACCAGGTAATCCGCTATCCCCTTCTGTAGAAACTCCATTTTCTCCTCCTCAGCTTCCCAGCAGACCGTTTTCTGAAGTTTCCCGCTTCCTAAATTTCGGGAGTGTTCCTGCTGAGTTTTCCCCTCCTGATCTGGGATTGGAGGGATAAATCCTTGTCACTCCCCTCTCCTTTGAATCTTTTTATCGGCGAATACCCTTGACCGCAAGAGATTTCCCTACGCCTAGCTTAACCACTCCTGTACAAAGAAAAGCGCCTATCGACCTGAGTTCGTTAGCCTCCGCCTTAAATCCTCTCTTGTTCTCCACTTCAGTTCGGGACTCATTCCCGATAGCCCCTTCGCCAACTCCTTCTCCTCCAAGCTCTCCTCCACCTAATATTCCTATGGCTAGTGCTAATCCCCCTATGACCAGAATGGAAGCTATTATAGCCGCTAGGTATGCTCCCCTTGTGTTACCTCAACCCCTCAACGCCCTCCCAGCAGATGGTTACCTCAAGCAACTACCCAAATTCACGGGTGAGGGTGACGTAACTGCAAATGAGCACCTAGAAGCCTTTTACAGTTTCACAGATGACAATGTCATCATGCATGCAGACGTATGGATGAGAATTTTTGTCCACAGTCTCCAAGGAGAGGATAGAAAATGGTTCAAGGCCCTTCCTCCTGGATCTATTGATGGGATCGAAGCACTAGACAACGCCTTTTTGAGACAATGGGGAGATAAAAAGGATTTCATGTATTACATGACGGAGTTTGGGTCGTTGAAGAGAAAGGAAGGAGAGTTTGTATCTGACTTCTCCAAGATATTTAATAAAATGTACAATAGAATCCCTGCTGAGATAAATCCCTCCGAAGATTCTGCAAAGATCACTTATTCCAGCGCTTTTGATCCTGATTTCTGCCTACTGCTGAGAGAGAGAAGAGACACTACCCTAGCCCTCATGCAGGATGCGGCCGTGGAGGTAGAATCTAACATATTGGCTGTCAACCGACTCAGGAATGCAAGTGATATAAATACATCCAAGAACAGGCCTGAAGCTTCTTCATCCAGTTCCCCTCCCCTGCCCTATCAGACAGATGAGACAACTAAGACACTAAAATCACTTGTTACCAAGGTAGAAAGGTTGGAATTAGAAGGGAAGCCCATGTACATAAATCCTCATAACACTGATAATAGAGGATTCAGGAGGCCAAATAATCTTACTCCCCCGAATATGCAGAGAGAGAAGGGAAGAGACAGAGAAGACCAGAAGATTCAGACCCCTTTTCAGAACAATTTTGTGGCCGAGGGGGAAGAAAGAGAAGTTGACGAGCTTGATCCTGAAATCCACTACTTCGGAGATACTCCTCCTTTTCCTCATCTCACTCAATCAGCATACGAGGAGTCTCTCATGGATAGTCAGCTGAATGAACTAAGAAAGGGAGACAAGGCTAGTGGCGGCTGAGGCAGGTACAACCTGAGGTCCGATAAAAAGACAGCAACGCCTGATATTCCTAAGAACTCCACTAGAACAGAAAAACCTGCTAATGAAGTAGCCGAAAATCATGGAGGTAAGAAGGCTAAACCCCTCTCTCCCACTATCCACAATCTTGTTCCTGAAATAAGAGAAATTCCAAAGCTTACATCTTCTTTTAATTTTGAGCATGAGATTCAAAATATCAGAATCCCTGTGCCCCTCACCGAGCTGATTAAACATGGAGAATTTAAAAAGAACTTCTCTGAGCTTTTACAGTCTGAAGCCTCATGCCTTCCCACAGACTCCATAAACCTCCAAGACGAAAAGACAACAGTTGTCCTAGGACCCATGGTAGAAGACAGAGATGATTCATCCCCTCCCTTCTACACGTCCCTGAACATACATGATAAAGTGTTGCACAACTGCTTGATGGACTCAGGGGATTCTCACAACCTCATGCCCAAAAATTTCATGGAAGAGCTAGGACTAGAAGTCACCCGAGCCTATCATGACCTCTATTCCTTCAACTCCAGAAAAGTTCAGTGTCTCGGAGTTATCAAAGACCTGGTTGTGACCTTGTTTCAACTGCCCATGAAAAGTGTGGTCATGGATATCGTAGTAGTTGATGTCCCCCCCAAGTTCGGTATGCTATTGTCAAGATCTTGGATAAAAAGACTCGGGGGAACCTTGCAGATGGACCTCACGTATGCTACTATCCCAGTGTTTGGGGGAGAACATAGAAGGCTATATAGGGAAGCCCAGTTGGCCTATATAATCAGTGATGAAGCCAATCCCACCAACCATCCTATTTTCTCCTTAGACACTAATTTAGGTTCTAGTTTACTCCAGCTCACTCATGATCCCGAGCCCCCTATTGAACTCAAAAAGTAGCCCATCTCTCCTCACGAACTTCCCACTTCCATAACCCCCGTTTGGAAAATGTTTTTTGATGGAGCCTGTTCCAGGGAAGGCGCTGGTGCTGGGGTGTTTTTTGTGTCACCTGCTCAGGAAACCGTATCTCTGTCATACAAATTAGAATTTGAAACCACCAACAATGTGGCAGAGTATGAAGCCCTTGTCCTAGGATTAAGAGCTGCAAGGGAAATTGGAATTCAGGAGGTAGCAGTATTCGGAGATGCAGAGTTGGTGGTCCAACAGGTCAGAAGCGCCTATCAAGATAAGCATCCTCGACTTAGAAATTACAGGAATGAAGCATGGGACCTAATTGACAATTTCTTCTCAGCCTTCAATATATCTTTTATTCCAAGGGAGGATAATGTGGTGGTCGATTCTTTAGTTGTCTCAGCCAGTTTGCTCAAAGTTCCTCTACCGCCTATGGTTAACTCTAATGTTGAGATAAAATATAGGCCCTCAGTACCAGACAATGTCAAGCATTGGAAGATATTCGAAGATGATCTGGAAATCAGAAGATTTCTCTAATCTGTTGATGAATTTGTTGTGTTTCACATTGATCAAGATCCTGATACAGAGGAAATCCCTCGCCCTGAGGTGTTTCTAAATAAAATTGCAGACCACCAGATCATTCAGCTACCCAACAATCATATTCCGAGGGGGATAATTCCTTTAGAAAGATTGTTCGATGGGAATGATGTGGCGGTAAAGGGTCGGGTTTCAGGTAAAGATGCTGATACAACCGAATGCAACATTGGTACATCGGAGGCGCCTAGATTTGTCAAGCTGTCAAGTTGTTTGACCACGGAACAGAGGGCCGAATATATCGAGTTGCTGAAAGAATTTGCTGATGTGTTTGCATGGACCTATGAAGACCTCAAGACGTATGACACATCTGTCATTGAACACAAGATCCCATTAAAGGAAGGAGCTAAGCCGTTCAGGCAGAAGCTAAGACAGATAAATCCCATGTTGTTTCATGTTATGGAGAAAGAGGTAAAGAAGTTGTTGGAGGCCCAGATCATCGTCCCCTTGAGAGATTCCGACTGGGTGGAAAATTTGGTTCCGGTAAGGAAGAAAAGCGGAGAAATCAGGCTCTGTGTCGACTTCAAGAACCTGAATAGGAGCTCAAAGAAAGACAATTACCCCCTACCCAATATGGAACACATCTTGCAGAGGGTAACCGGAGCATCTAGGATCTCCATGATCGATGGTTTCTCTGGCTATAATCAAATATCGGTCATGCCTGAGGACAGAGAAAAGACAACCTTCACCACTCTGTGGGGCACATTCATGTATGCCAAAATGCCATTCGGACTGATGAATGCAGGAGTGACGTTTCAGCGAGCCATGGACATAGCCTTCATTGGAGAAAAAGATCGGTTTGTGGTGATCTATCTAGATGAAATCACAGTCTTCTCGAGGTTCGACAAAGAGCACCGCGGTCACCTGAGGAAAGTCTTCTCAAAATGTCGAAGATTCGACCTTTCCCTAAACCCCAAGAAATCCTTGTTTTCTATGGAGGAGGGGAAGTTGCTAGGCCATATAGTATCAGTAGAAGGAGTGAGGATTGATCCTAGCAGAGTGGAGGCAATTCAGACCTTGTCGCTTCCCAGGTCGAAGAAGGAAGTTCAAGCCTTTTTGGGGAGGATTAATTTTCTGAGGAGATTTGTCCAAACACATCACAACCATGCTCAAGAAGGGAAATGAAGTGAAATGGACCGTTGAACCCAGGGAATCTTTTGTCCAAATAAAAAGGGAATTGACTGAGGCACCAGTGCTGATCATTCCTGACTATTCGAAAGATTTCCTAATTTTCTCCTTCGCTTTTGTTGATACAGTAGCGGCGGTCTTGTTGCAGAGAAATGAAGAGGGGCGAGAGCAGCCCATTTCCTTCTTCAGCAAGACGTTAAGAGATGCAGAGGTCAGATATGAAATCATGGAGAAATAGGCCTATGCCTTAGTAAAATCTCTCAAATCTTTCAGGGTCTATGTCCTACACTCAAAGGTGATCGCATGCGTTCCTTCATCCTCTATGAAGGACATTCTTGTATAGACCGACATTGATGGGAAGAGGAGTAAATGGATAGCCAAGATCCTGGAATTTGACCTGGAAATAAGGCCTACCAAATTGATCAAAGGTCAAGGCTTAGCCAAGCTGCTGGCTGAAGCTAATTGCCAAGATTTGGGGGTAAATTTCATGAACAAATGCTCAGGAATTCAACAACGTCAGTTGTTTGAAACAGACCCTCAAAGGGATCCCCCATTGGCTCGATGTCCTTGGTATAAGGATGTCATATATTTTCTACAGGAATTGCGGCCCCCAGATGGCCTACAAAGAAACAAAGCAAGAGATCTTAAGCTCAAGGCAGTCAGGTACTGCCTTATTGATCAAATTTTATACTGGAAAGACCCCCTAGGGGTGCTTTTGAAGTGCATGGATCCACAGGAGGCCGACAGGATCATGGTCAAGTTCCATAGCGGCCTATGTGGAAGGCACCATTCCTGGAAGACTACGGCCCACAAAATCCTCAGAGCCGGATACTACTGGCCCACCTTGTTTTCTGATGTCCATAGAGGAGTTAGAGCATGTATCACATGCCAAAGATTTTCAGGAAAGCAGCAGCTCAAGTCTCTGCCTTTGCAGCCTGTAGTTGTTTCGGGACCTTTCCAGCAATGGGGCCTGGATTCTATTGGAGAAATCCACCCTGCTTCCAGTGGGCAGCACAGATGGATCCTGGCAGCCACAGATTTCTTTACTAAGTGGATAGAAGACATCCCTACCAGGAGCGCTTCCCACAAGGTAATCATTGGGTTCCTGGAGGACCTCATCACAAGGTTCGGCTGCCCAAGTAAGATTGTCACTGATAACGCAACCGCTTTCGGGTCTAATCCATTAGCCAAGTTTTGTGAGCAGTTCGAGATCAAACTAATTCACTCTACCCCATATTATCCACAGGGAAATGGTTTAGCAGAGTCCTCCAACAAAAGTCTAATAAGAATCATCAAAAGACTGTTGGAAGAAAACAAAAGGGCTTGGAACTCGAAGCTGAAATTCGCTCTATGGGTTGATCGGGTGACCAGAAAGAAATCTATAGGCACCTCTCCTTTCCAGTTGGTGTACGGAGCAGAAGATGTTTTTCCTTCTCAGCTGGCTATTCCCATAGCGAAATTCTTCCAGGACTATCAAGAAGAGCCCAATGACATGATCATAAGAATTCATCAACTGGTGGAAGTCCAGCAGGCCAGAGAGCAGGTAGTGGACAGAATTCAGCATCAGCAGCAAAGGATCAAGCAGGTTTTCGATAAGAAAGCCAAGAAGGAGGAGTTCCAGAAAGGAGACCTGGTGTTGAAGTGGGATGCTCCTAAGAAAGACAAGGGCAAGCACGGAAAATTTGAATCCCTATGGATCGGGCCTTTCAGAATCTCTGAAGTCTTCTCAAATAACAGATATCGGCTTCGAGATTTGGAAGGCGAAGAAATTTTAAACATCCCAGTAAATGGGAATTTTCTTAAAAAATGTTTTGTCTGAGCCTTCGATGGCTCTTTGTTTGTAAATATTGTCCTTTTGTTTCTTAGTTCGTTTTCATTTTTATTTTTGCAGCTTAATAATGACTCCATAGCCCAACAGAAAGGCAATTGGAACTACAGAAGGAGTTCTTAGAGCATCACAGGGACGACTCTATCCCCCATGGAGCCTAATGTTAGCAACATTTCTTGTCTTTGGTATCGGGATACACAGGTATGTAGGTTGCCTGAGGAGCGCCCAAGCGTAGCGCATAAAAGAAGTCCTTTTCGAACTTAAAATCAAGCAAGTGGGTAGTTTGTTCTTCAGCGCAAAGGATTCACCGACAAAGCAGAACAACGATTGATGGGAAATTGCAGAATTAACAGAATCGTGTCAAGTATAGCGCCTAAAGTTTTAAGGAAATCAACGGTCGAAATCCTTCAGGAAGCACTCGCGAAGTTACGAAGGTCGTTGATCGTGATCAGCATAGGCGTAGCAGTTGTTTCGCGAGCTCAGGGTTCGTAAGTTCAAAAGGCAGACCATATCCCTTTGGTTGCGCGATATTCCGAGTTACGAAAAGTGACCGGAGAAAGTCAACCATTGATGACCATCGCTTCTCGGGATTTCGCGAAGGGAGAATGCCAAAGTCTGATACTTCAACTCGCGAGGTCCCAAGTAGCGAGAGGCATGAGCGCCCGGGCCCACAGAAGTGCCGAGAAGATCAGAGCCGTCAGATCCAGAGGGACACGTGGTGCGCGATTAGGCTCCCCGCCTTCTCGCCCCATGCAACATTGAAACATGAGGACCAGCCTCCTCCCCACCGCGAGGCGCGAAGTGTCGAGGGCACCCAGGACTTGGGCCCACAGTATCACCCAAGTGTTTTCAGTCGTCCGATCAAAGAGGACACCTGGCGCGTGATTAAGCTTCCCGCCTTCTCGCCCATCGTGGTTTCAACGCGCAAAAAGCAGTTCCATCATGTCCCGATACGTGAAGAAGCGAGAGCATTCAGGATCTGGGGCCCACCGCAGCACCGGATGAGTTTAGAAACGTCGGATTTGAAGGGCGCATGGCACCAGATCAAGCCGTCTCGGCATATCGCTCATCGCGATTTTGAGGAGTGGGCAGCAACCCTTACATACTCGCGAATGCCGAAAAGAACCATGGGAGTAGGCACGTGGTCACAGCCCGTGGGCATTTGGTAAAGGAGGGAGATGCGTAAAGGAGGCCGAAGCACCGATTTCAGTCATAGAGAGGCCCGTCACGACCTCCAGTTGCCATCAGACCCGACCTCAATCCTAGTCTTCGCTTGGAGTAAATGGAAGCAAGAGGGGGTGGTTGAAACCTCTCTTCGTTCATTAATTATGAAGTATGGAGGGTCTGGTAAGCGGTCCGCTCGAGAGGGTCCTGTGTACCCTTTCTTTCAGAAAATCCATGCCGAGTCTTTGACTAGACGGAGGTTGTCTGCACACGCTAAAACAACATTTACTGTCTCAACTACTCCTCCTGTAGGAGCCATGCGTAGTTAAGGTGGCGTCTGACAGAGAAATCCCGTCCGAATTTGGCTGAAGGGACACAGAACCTTGGGCGACGAGCATGCCTCTGTTAGGAAAATTTTCCTGAGTATATAAACTCAGTCTTTGTATTTTGTAAAGGATCGATGGTAGAGTGAAGCTCTCGATTGTAAAGTTTTAACTGATATCTTAGCTCTGGTTATGCATCTGTATGTAAGATTTCTTGTTTAATTGCAGACAGTCTTTCTTTTCCCATCTAATTTTTCATCTTACACCACGAGAGTTTGTGATTGACTGATTCACACAAATTGTGGCATTTCTGTTATGATACAGGATTTATTGTGGCATTATTGTTCTCTCTGGTTTTCTGCGTTTGAGCGTAAGAAGATCTTGCGTATAGATGTTTTCTTCCACAGTCTGTTAGGAACCTGATGTTTAGAACAGACCCTTGCATTTCTCTGATACAAGTCTTCCCCCTACTCACCCTTACTACAACTCATTGTCTGGAGTTACCTAAGACCTCACTTGCGCATGCATGCCTAGCCTAGTTTCGGAGTTGGAACCACATCGTTTGAGTTTATATCCATTTGATCACCCAATTAAACAAATCATGACATTAAACTGATGGGTGTCAGGCTCTTCTCCTGCAAGCAATCCAGGGGTGACTTCCGACGCTAACAGATTCCTATAACCACTTGCGGACGAAATTTCAGTGATAACATATTCCCCCTGATGTGTGAGGTTAGGAGCATACGTATAGCCGAAATACATCAATGTTTCTTCTACTAAGAGTACCATTATAAGAAAGAGTGTTGAGAGGGATTGCAAAAGCGACCCATTGGAGGGAGAGGGGAACCAATGGGACCCAAACCTTTCTCCAGGTGTGGAAAAATAAAACTATTTACAAACGAGGCGGGCATGCCCCGTGCTCGTTTCATGTAACTCAAAATGTGGAAGACAGTAACTGAAGTGGTATGTTGACATAGATAACTGCAATGCCCTCTGGGGTGGTTTGATAATGGAAGAGGGAAATTCTAATGGTAAACATACTTTGAAAAGAGGTGATGACACCTATAAGAAGTGTCAATAATTTGCGGGCATTGATAGCCCAACAAATTTCAGAGGTCTTCGGAAAATATAAAAATAACTGCAATAGTCACAAAGTAAGACCCACCGTAACATGAGATATGGTTGAAGTCGAATATTATGGGGGTCAATGAAAGCAGAGAACAATGGTGTTTTTCTTTGTACCGTCTGAGACTCCTCATTGTAAAGGGAATGAGAGTCAAGATATTGTCGCCCTCCTGGAAATTGTGTTGATGTCGATAGAAAGGGAGATGTGACTCCGAGAAGCAAAGGGCTTCATGAAATCTACTGGATGAGATCAGGAACTGATGAGGTGCATGGACAAAGTCAAGACGTGGTGAGACTCAAGACTACCCTTGGTTGGGGATATATATTAAGTATGAGTGGCAGCAACCATGAAACTGAAACTAGCATCAGGGGGACGACTAGATGTGGGTTAAATTGTGCCAGAGGCATGACAAAGTGGACAAAATCAGAGATCGTAGGTACATGGACTGTGGGATACTCAAAGTTTATGGACAATGTCAACAAGAGTAGAAGGTAATTAATTCCCAAACCAAGGGAGACACGGGTTTCTTTGCCAGAAAAAATAAGGTCGTCGAGGGTAACAACAAAAAGCTAAGTAAATGTTGGAAACAAAGGATTTTTAAAATTACCAAATGAATAAAGAATCGATTGGGATAAACGTGCAGATACAGAAATGAGTGCACTAGTGCAATATGGCTTGGCTTGTGATGGCGTAAGTTGCATGAAAAAATTGGTGGAGGGTGGGGGGACCATGGGTGGGTTTGTATATGAGGTAAATGAATGGAGGGAAACTTGCAGATGGGAAAACTGATTGTGGATGAAATGGAAGGTGAATGATACTACGGGGGTACAGTCAAAGTGAAACCATGATGAGAGATCTTGGGAGTCCATTTGGAAGGCTAGCATAATGAGAAGAAGAAGTATGTGGTTGATTCTCGGAAATGTGTAAGACTATTGGGACTCTCATCCCTAGGGGGTGAAAGTAGCATGAGTGTCAAAGTGCTAAGGGGGGCGATGAATGGGACAACTCATGTGGGGGAGAATGTTATCGGGTAACAGTACTTGAAATGCAGCAGAGGTGATAGTATTGCATAGTCGGGTGTGAGAATCCTACAAGCAAATTTCGGAGGGTGTGACTGGGAGATGAAATTGATATTCAGAGGGAATGATTACATGCCAGTGTCGAGCATATACCTGAAGGGGATAAGTTGATAAGTGATGAACAAGTACCTACATACATGAAAGTTGAATACCTAATGTAACAATATCTATATATAAATAACATATAACATTTATTCGATAATTTTGATCATGAGCATGTGTACCTGGGTGTGATGTGAGAAAAAGGATCCCCAGGGCCAAGGATATATGGTTACCCGGGGAATGTGATTGTGTAGGTCATGATATCCTGATCCTGTGGCTGAAGATGGATCAGAAAATGGATGCTCTGATCTCCTGTAATTGCGTTCAGAAGTTTGGCAAAAGGGACTATATATAGTTGTAGTGCCCATAATGCCACCTCATTTGTACTTGCTGTCATAGTGAGTTTACGAGAGGTTTGAGAGGATATTTGGAGATTCCGAGAGATTGATCCAGTCGATCCAAGATCAGCGAGTGTCAAGTTAGTGGTCGTATCCTTCTGCATAGTAATTAGGTTTTCTATTTTGGGCAGGGCCATATGGAGGGATTTTGTGAGGGTGGGCCCCCAGTGCGCAGGAGATCGAAGGATTACTTCGCTTGGGTGCGTGGATGTAATTGGGACAACCACGCATGGGGAAAATAGGCATGCATTGGATGTGTTCCTGTTCGAAGCACAACAGCGCACTCGTGCGCGATTCTTTCTCTGACAATTGTGCATGTGTGCGCGACTATGTAGCGAAAAGGCGTGCATGACTGTGTGTCTGTGTGTGACAGGGGAACATGAATGCACCCCTGTGTCTT
Source organism: Picea sitchensis (assembly GCA_010110895.2). NCBI lineage: Eukaryota > Viridiplantae > Streptophyta > Pinopsida > Pinales > Pinaceae > Picea > Picea sitchensis. The sequence goes on along the minus strand of SNQJ01S0206067.1, from coordinate 2,264 downwards.
TGAAAATTGCACATTGATGCGCAGCCGTGTGAAGAATAGGCGCGCACATGTGCATGCCTGTGGGAAAAAAAACTGCGCACATCAGGCAAAGATGGGGAGTGTAAAAACTTGTCTTTTTTTAGATTTGGGTGTTTTTATGGGTTGTGATGTCTGATCAAGTACTGTGTATGTGGATGCAGGTGACCAGTTGAGGATTTTGGTCCACTAGCGGGAGAGAGACTGGGCACGCCTTAGAGAGGCGATGAGAGATGAGGAGCCATATGTGCAGGGACCTTTGGCAGCCTGTGGGTTGTTAAAGTTCTTTGAATGCTCATTGTTGTAGGCATAGGAGTACCTGCTACAGTTTCTGATATGTTGAGTACTGATCTGCAGTGCTTCATTATGAGGGGGGAGCATCTCACATTCTCTGCGACAAAGGATGTGTATTTCTTGATTGTGCTCCCTTTTTGGGGAAGTGCTCTACCTGTTGATCCCTTGTTTCCAGGGGATGGTCAGTTGGTTGACTTCGCACAGACATATTGTACCGGGGAGGAATTTATGTCAGGCTCGGTGGTGAGGATTGGGGTGATGGACACCCTTGTGCATCGTTGCATTGCAACGATGATTGTGAGGGTCTATGGGTCCCTACCTACTCAGTGGATCAGTGGTGTTCAGTTGAGGATCATGCAGTGGGCACTGGGTGGAGATCATTTTTTCTGGGGCTTGATGCTACACGTCAAGATGGTGGGGCACCTCAACTGGTGTCAGGCTAATGACTCAGGGGATTTCTCCTTTGGGTCGATCTTGGTGGAATGGTTCTTGGAGAGGGTGTCTGTGTTGCGCTCAAGGGTTTTGTTGGACGCGCCTGGTGCACGAGAGCCACGATTGATGCGATGGGCAAGGATCTTGGTTCGTCATGGGGGTGAGTAGGGTGGCCATTACTTTACGGCCAAGATAGCATGTGTGTGGTGTCAAATGAAACAGATCATCCTGCGATACCTGTATGGTGGGATAGACTATCGTCGGGATCCTGACATGGTCTTACCTCCTATAGAGGTGTGGGACCATAGAGGTATGTTGATGTATTTGATGATTTGGATAGTGTAGCATATTTTTTATGTATGGATGGATGTTGATGTATTTGATTCTTTGGATAGTGTAGCATATTTTTTTATGTATGGATGTATGTTGATTCTATCATTTGTTTGTTGTATGTGTATATGTCAGGCCACGAGGCCGAGAGATGGAGTTGGTTAGAGCATCGGCTCGTGAGGGGCCAGTGAGACCATCGTGGGGTGAGAAGTGGGCGGGAGAGAGGCATCGTAGAGATGACGCTGGTGTGAGGCTATTCGATGATGCGAGAGCTGGCCGAAGGTGCAGATTCGACGAGTGTGGTGCAGGGTCGTTGAATGTGCCTCAGGGAGAGGCTGACAAGGTGCTTGAGGAATTTTGTCGCTGGTTGGAGGTGGTACTATAGGGAGTGCCTGAGGGCATGTGGACTCAGATCCAGGATGAGGGAGTCTTGGAGCAGTGCATGGGAGGATAGACAGAGTTACGGATCCTGATCCGCTGAGCAGCGGTAGAGGCAACAGTAATGATAGGGCGACTTCCACCTGGACCAGGCAGACCTCCAGCTGATGGGGCCCCGTCTCCTGATAGAGGACCTGGTGGAGGTGCTATGGAGACACCATCAGTGCTTGATGTATTTATTTTTTGTATTTATAGAGGCCTGTGAGCCCATATTGTATATATGGTAGTGTGACACATATTTTGTACCTATAGGGATGAGGGGGTTCATCTGCCTATTGGCAATTGTTAGGAACCAAATAGAAATATAGCATAGAAAAACCTTAGAATAAGTACTCAATGCCTTGAAAAAGAGAGAAATTCAGATAATAAACCTCTTCGAGGGGGCAACCTGATGCAGGAACATCCACACTTCATCAAGCGAGCCATCGCGTGGAGTAAAGAACATACAGCTGGACAGCGCCAGCACATACATTTTTGAATTGCTTTGAAGATTGTTGCGCCGCCATTTGAATGAAAGCATTCATAGGAAGCGCACTTGTATTGTAATGTAGATAGGAAGGCAATTAATGGTTTTAATGCTGTTAGATAGGAACTAACTGTAGATTAGACAGTTTTGCTTTCGAGAGGGAAAACGAAATATAGACACCCTCCTTTGTATAACAAAAATTATTGTTCAGCATTAGCATAGAGGAGCAGGAGGAGAGCAACTCAGAGAACTGGTGAAGAACTCCCATGTACAGATATTGAATTAATAG
>SNQJ01S0206063.1:0-16409 GCA_010110895.2 Picea sitchensis | reverse complement strand
GAATAGGGGGTCTTGAGCATGGACTCAAGGAAGAGAAAACTTCCTCTTTCACTGCCATATGATGGGTTGCACCAGAATATATAATCCATGAATCAGATGAGGAATTAATTGCAACAAGAGCATGATGATTACCTTTCTTAGGAGCAAGATCTTCTTCCTTCTGCTCTCTGACTCCCTCTGGAATGAAGTTTCCAAGGTTTTTCTGCTGAAGTGCATGTGCCATAAGATCGATTTGTTTCTTCATGCATGTGGATTCTTCATGATTCGGTTTATTGCAGTAAGTGCACTTCTTTCCCTTCTTCTTCTTCTTGGAATCTGAAGAGTCTTTAGAACCTGAAGAATCATTAAAGGATTTGGAGTATCCCTCCTTCCTGTTCTATTTGAATGACCATTTTCCATCATGCATGATGAGTGCATGTTCTTTGGGATCTTTCATGAGGCCCATCTGTATGAGTTTTGACTGCTCTTGTGTAAGAGACTCAATGAACTGAGCCAATGTAGACATTTTCCAATTTGTTCCAAAAAGACATCTGCCAGAATGGAAATTGGAGACATATACAATATATTCTGGTCCTATCTTGGCCAAGATTGTTAGAATAAGTTGTTTCTCTTGTGTATACTTGTCAATACCACATTCACCCAAGCTCAAAATCAAAGATTTAAATTTAGTAAAGAAATCATGTATATTGTCAAAACTTTTAGGGTCTAAGGTATTCAACTCTACCTCAAATATATGACCTCGCATCTCATCCTGCTTTCCAAAGAGTCCTTCCAAGGTGGTCCATATCGCGTTTCGAGTCTTGCATGTGACAACATGAAACCATAAATCAATGGATATTAACTAAAGAAGTAGTCTTGTGGCCTCATCCTTACGATTTGCCCATCTCATCTTCTCAATCGCTGATGAAGGTTTTGTTTCTGTCGCCATCGTCAAATTATACAGTCCTTTCCTTTTGAGTTGGAATTATGCCTTAGGATTCCAATCAAAATAATTGTATGGTGTGAGGATTACCACCAAGTTTGGCTGTATAATAGTTTCCATATCCATCTCTCCCACTGTTTCTAAGAACCCCTAAAAAATTACTCTCTATCTACAAGTGAAAAATTAAGAAATTAAGAATTCGTATCAGTTTCAGGAGATGATCTTGCGGCTTAATTTCTGAACAAATGGTGAGGAATCTCACCAAACGGTTGAAAACCCAATTCCAAAATGGGCCGATTTACTTTCCATGCAGGTCGTTTCCTCCAAATCGTAATATTTTGGAAGCAATGAATGTGGAAAGGTACGACCACAAATTCGTATCAGTTTTAGGAGGCTATCTTGCGGCTTACTTTCTGAGAAAATGGTGAAAACTCTCGCCAAACGGTTAAAAAACCACTTCCAAAATGGGTCGATTTACATTCATCACAAGTCGTTTCCTAAAAAACATATTAGTTTTGGAGAAATCACTGCTGAAATGTACGACCACGGATTTAGCTCATCGAAACTCTGATTTTCCTTATTCTTTGGCTTGTCTGGCTTGCTCCAAGCAGCATAGCTCTAATACCATGTCAATGTTTCATGGAAACCTGCACAGGAGATCTAGCTAAAGCAAGTACAAACAAATCTTATCAAGAAAAGAAGAGAGATTCAATATGGAAGAATGAGAAAATATATTCACACTACTCCAATGAGCTGATGATTGATACATAGATCATGATCGATATGATACAATGAATAAGTGGAATACACTCATATATAGGGAAAAACATTCCATAATTAAGAAAAGCAATCAAGCAGATAACTTTCCTTAGTAATGCATGCATGCATAATAGTGATGGTAAAAATAGAAAGTCTAAATAGAACTAGTTAGTTAACTCCCACTGAACTAGTGTGGCGAAAATAGAAATTTCTCCAACACACTCCTCCAAGCTCCCCTTTTCCAACCCTTGCACGATGCTACCAAGACCTTAAGTTTGATATATAAAAAATTCCTTCTTTTCTCCATGGAAATCCCTCATTATATAGGATTTGGAGGCTTAACCACCATGGAGAAGATCACTCACTAGATCCACTAAAATGGGATCTCCAATATTTTTAGGGAGAAAATATCTCTCAACTATTTTAGGGAGAAAATATCTCTCAAGGATTTTAAGGAGGAAATATCTCTCAAGATCCACCAAATTAGGATTTTGGTTTGAGAAAATATCTCCACCATCCATGAGATTCTCAGCCTCTCCTTGAGATTAGGAAACTAAATGTGAGGTGTATTCTCACACTAAATTATTTTCCTTTTTATGAATATTACTAAATAATTCACGTGCACATAGTATTTTGACCTTCATACAATATATTTCTCCTCCATATTGACTAGGGATTGTCACAAATGTTCTTTCATGGTGTCAGTGTATGTGACACTTTTATGACACATGAGATACTTAGGGTGAGGTACTTAAGTGTGGAAATTTGATTTGTAACACTCAGGTAGTGCTTCTGAAACCTCAAATTCTTCATCTTGTAATCCCGTTTCAAAATTCTCAATCATATTGTTGTTATCCCTTAATGGATGTTGTGGTGGAGGTTCATAAACATTATTTTCTCTATTCAAAAGTTTGGGATTAAAGGGTCGCCTATAAGGAGAAACATATTTTTATGGAAAGGTCCTAAATACTCCATAATTTTTATATAAATTTCTCTGTGGATTAGTTGGAGGATAATTAGGAGGAATAATTTTATTAGTAATTTCAAACTTAGCCCTCTTACTAACTAAATATTTAACTATTTTCACTATTTCATCTATCTTTTGATATTGTTTGTTATCATAAGAAGATGCTTCTGCTAATTTATCATTTGGATTTTTCTTGTTCTCAGACTTTTCAACTTTATATTTATTTTTACTTGCAACAACTATATTTCCTTCTAGATCTAAAGCGTCAGTTTGCATGGCAGCTAATGTAGTAGCTCTTCACTCCCTTAGCAATAAGGAGAATTTAGGATTAAAAGTAGAAGAATATGTAACTTTTTTGTGTATGGGGTTGGTATTATATCTTCAAGAATTTTAATATAAATCTTATTAAATCATTTCGTAAGGTTGGAAACATATTCATCATTTTTTCTTTTTAAAGCGGAAAAATCAGTAAGATAATATTGGTGATCTCTTTTTTCACCCCATTGATTTAAAAATGTTGTTTCTAATTATTCCCAAGTTGTAATACTGTTAGCAGGTATATTTCGAAACCACTATCGTGCATCACCTTCGAGGCTTTGCACAAACTATATGAGATATGCATCTTCTTCTGAGACTTTGAGATTATCAATAAAATCTTGAAAAAATGCAATATGATATTCAACACTAGCATTGGTTTGACCATTATACTTGGGTAATTCATTTAGATACCTATCAGGTAATTCATGTAGTTGTTGGGGAAGTACCAAAGGATGATAGCAGGAGTCGATCCACTGTTGGACTCAAGGTGGCATGGTTACTTTCAAATAAGATGGTGATTTCTTTTCAGTCTTAGGATACTGTTTTGGAGAAACAAGACTAAGGATAAATGAAATCTTTCCAAAAGGAGTCCATTTAAAACAAGTATTAGAAATATCCACCAAAGGAATATTACCGACCAAAGGAGAACAAATTTTCCTTTAGGTGGGGTTTTATATTCGAATTGATTTTCAATAAATTCAACTTCTAGAATTTCAATATCTTCAATTTATAGAGAGCCTAATGAAGAAGATACTACCTTCTGTCGTCTATTTTCCTGTGAAACAAGTTTCTCAGAGTAAAAAATACTCGTTCTTCTCAAAGATAAATCGATCACAGGAAAATAAATGAAAGAAAATAACTAGTTCCATTACAGAAAGATTCCATGAACAACATCCACATCATATATAGTAGTGAATATTTAGTATATAAGACTAACAAATATCATTCATACAAAATCTCAATAAAAATACAATGTCAAGTTAACCTTGTATGTTAACCTAAAAACCATCATTCTGAAATGAATAAACTTCAAAGGCGATCATGTCAACCTAATGAAACATTCATACTGTAATCAATTGATATACGAAACAAGTGAAAATACATATAAACAAAAATAAAACACTTAACATAACATAATGCCAATACACATGGGTGTTGAATCGTATTTCAAAATACAACAAATATGCTATTAAAAATCTGAAAGATCATCCTCCTCGTGGCATTGAATTCTCAAAAAGTAGTGTATGTCTTTCAAGAAAATGTCGACATTATGCATTTTCTTCCACTGTATGAGCTTTAAAATAAAAAGAAATGTGAATGGGTTTTGATTTATTACCTTTCCTTGGTATGAATGGCGAGCATTTTAGCTTTAGAAGTATTAGAGATCCTCTCACATACTCTCCCAAGTGAATAATAACCTAGCCCACCACCTTTTACATAATTAGTAATGTTTTAACGATCGACGCATGCAAAGTTAATGGAATTTAAGGCGTGAACATGTGACCTTTCAATCAAGAGTTGTAATACATCGTAATTTTAATTGTGAAGAGTAAGTGGAATCCACGTGTCATCATCTAATTAGTTAGGATATTACATGATCGTTTAATTTTTGTACAAGTTTAGTCCCGCAAAGGAATTTAAACTATAAGATTAAACTTTTGTAAAACCATTAGATCTTCAGAGGTGCAAGTATCCATTAACGAGTGGTTAAGTTCAGGCTCGAATTTAATTAGGGTCGTCGATCTTGACGGTGTTAGAACTGTCAAATATTTCGGGTATCAAATATCTAATTAAAGCGTGAGTAAATTCACTTTTGAAAGAAATTAGGAACTGTCGATCACATTAATTTTGGATTATTATATCCATCGGATATCAAAGGTGTGATTAGGGTTATTAAAACTTTATATACGAAATTTAATCTGAATCGTCTATTTCATACTTAAAAGAATGGCTAGATCTAAGTTCGATTGGCTTAGAAAATTGAAATATTTAGTGATTTCTTGGAAAAGATTTGTAATCGAATAGAACAAGTTAACCGAACTAGGTGATAAATAGATAAAGATTTTCTCTATTTCATAAATGAAATAATGATCAAGTTTAGTTACAACAATACCATTTCCGTTGCATACGTGTACTTGATTTCCCCTCAAGAAAGTGTCATTGTCAATTACTTCTTATTACACGATATTGTTGCAAATACCACATAAAACATGTATCTATATGTAGATATCTAATCATCAATGCAACTATCCCAACAAAAATCCATGTACCCAACCAACACAAGCTTTCATTTTTTCATACCCTTTAAGTAACTTAGAATCCACTTTGTCACCTTCCAACTAGATGCTTTCAAATTATTGTGATAAAACTAACCAAATAGGTAATTTATGATTAAGTGAATTAAACTACCCTCTTATTATTAATTACAACCTATTCAAAGAAAAATGTCCTTTTGAGGCCCTTAAAAATGATATTTTTTATTTATTTTGCGCACTTATTTTGGAAAAAAAATCCAATGCAAGGCATTAATAAGACCACTATTAGGGATGCCACCATGTCCTCGAACACATCCACACAAATATCTTTTTTAAGACATGAAAGATACATTTGAATCTTAGAAAATATCTTTATTGACATCGAAATTGGCATCTTATAAGCATTTTAATTATTGTAAAAAAAGGTTGTTGCAACATCCTAAATAACACTCTCAAGGTGATGCAGGAGCATCTCTCCCAAAACCATCTCGAAATTCAAGCCTCTAAAAGGTGAAGTTGTTGTAAAAGGATAAGATCCTTGTATATATGTAACCCAACTTTTAGTGGGTAAATGTGATCCATAGGTGATTAGTTCTTTTGTATGAAAGTATATATAAAATCCCACTCTAATTTGATTCTCAGACACACATGTTCCTCAATGCAATGGTTAGTGAAAATAACTAATGAATTAAAGAATCATATAATAGATGTTTCATTTAAAATCTTAGACATCTAAGGTAGAGTACACAACAAATAAATATAATATTGCTATAAACCCACTTAAACAGTGTGCCAAAGCTAATCTAACTAATTAGCATCCATATTTGCATTAAAAAAGCCATAAAACATGCCTTGTTAAAATGTTTATGAATTGAAATCTAGAACAAGGGTGAGAACACTAATTAAGAATGAGCCAAATTTTTCATTAAAAAAACCATAAAACATGCCTTGTTAAAATGTTTATGAATTGAACTCTAGAACAAGGGTGAGAACACCTAATTAAGAATGAGTCAACTCCTACATTAAAAAAACCATAAAACATGCCTTGTTAAAATGTTTATGAATTGAACTCTAGAACAGTGGTGAGAACACTAATTAAGAATGAACCAAATCCTCTAGAACAGGTGTGAGAACACTAATTAAGAATGAACCAAATCAAGTACACATAAAAGAAAAATATGGCTGGTTGTAAAAGTTGATAAAGTACACATAAAAGAAAAACATGGCGGTTGTAAAAGTTGATAAATATCGTACAACCATTTAATCTAATATATCAAAGAAGATACAAAGCTCTCACCCAATCACATTTTCACTTAGAAAAATCGTCTATAAGTACATATCCTTTGTAAAATAATTTGACTATAATCATTTAATTAATGCAACTTGGATCCACAAGCTAATCCACATGGTGTGATTATGATATAGCAAAAGAGTTTACACAATATTAAAAAGTGCACAAAGCATGATATGGGCCACGGAAACACTATGTAAGGGATTCTATCTCAAGGGTATGCCGATCACTAAATTCTGCTCAACACTTTCTAACGTTAAATGTTTGCTTCATCCCAAAGAAAATATTAATAGTCTATAGATTATTAGTGAAGAAGTACTATTACGCAACCATGATTTTCATTACTTCTTTCTAAGAAAAATGCTAGGTAAGGTCTTAGAAATCCAAAACTAAGTGGAAGCATTGAACTATCATTGCGAAGGAGCTGACTATCAAATGTGTTGACTTCTAAAAATGGTGATAGAAACCATATATTTATGTAACACTCATATTAGTATATGAAGCCAACATGGAAGAAAATTTTTGAATTTGGGTTAGTGTCAAAATTTACAAGTGTAGGTGGAGAAAGAGGAAAACTACCATGATCTATCCCAAAAGCTAGAAATTGTTGCTATGAAAATTGATCAATGTTATAAGTTCTAAGTTGGAGAAGGGAAAGGGAAATGTGAGAAGAATCTCTTAGAACACCACACTAGAACCTAATGATCTATCTATAACTTAGAAGGCTTGGGGATGGACACATGATGCTTCTATTTTGCAAAAGACAAAGCTATCAAAACCCAAATCATAATTTGTGCTACCTACAACTGATCAAAACTATAAAATTTGTTGATGTAACTAATTAAATTCATGCAACCTAATGGTTACATGTTTCTGGATGACAAGGAAGATCCAACTTATGCAATGTTTGTTGCAATGCACTAAATAGTGTCTCTATCAAAGTTCTCTAATTGTCCTAGTTCTATAGGCAATCTTGTCAAAGGTCATGTGAAAAGTTCAAATACAAATGTTCATCATGTACTTGAGTCAGGGGATTGCTTCATCATTGTGTATAATCCCTATAATTGAACCTATGTTGTTTCCTTTTGTTTCTCAAAGGTGGTGGCTAAGGGTTGCAAAGAATTACGTGATTCTTATAGAGAGAAGAAACATTTAACCGACCAATCAAATCCTACCAAGTATGAGTTCAAATCATGTTGTATCAAAGGATTGTAGTTTTGTTATTCATCAATACAAGTAACAATTTTAATATTCAACTATTCATTGAATTCCTTCAAATCAATCTCAAGGGTCTTGTTCTTAGCTTAAAATTGAGTCAATTGAGATTACAAATCTAAAATGCATGAATCTAGTTTCAAAAATGTTGTGAAAATGTTTTAATAAGAAACACTAAATTATGTTATGCTCCTTAAGTGATTTGAGTGCAATGTATACACATAAGTTAATAAGATAATGGAGCAAAGAGACAATCTATACCTGATCTAGATTATATTGAGGACAAACTGAAACACACATAGAAATATAGTAGAGAGTAAAACAATACAATGTCGGCAATGCTCATTCGCAAAAATATCATTACAAAGATGCCAAAAAGGGCCTTTTATCATGAAGCCTAAAAGACAAAGATGGGGAAACTTCAGTTGATTTGTAAGACTATCTTATGATCTTTAAGACAACATTACAAGGATAAACCGCCCTACGCTTTTAAAGAGGTGGTAGTCCTATATTTTAAATAACATACAAGAACAAAAAAAATTCCTACGAGAGGACCAAGACTATTCATGAAATAAATATTCACATGCAAAGAATACCTGAGAAAGGACCAGGTATCTTACAAAAAGAAATTATTTGCATTATGTTATAATATTTGTAAACCAAAAGAGTATACAATATTATAGGATGACATTTCTATCACAACCTTCATTAAATTAAGACACAATATTCAACATAGGTGTCGGAAAAATAATCCGTTAGGGTTACTATCAAATATGAATAGTCAAGTAATAGGAAACACCATTAGAAATCCAAGAGACCTCTTGGAAGATGAATCCAAAGGTTACATCATTGTATTAATAGATGTATCATATTAATGAAAAATGAAACTCACGCTTATCTACATTTTGCATACCAGTCTAACAGTGGTATCAGAGCACGTGCTCTTATGCTTGAATTGAGCTATGGGAGTTATCCATAGATGAGTCATCAGAGGCATTTTCATCCCATTTGCAGAAATGCATGTTCTCTCTGTCTGCCTGCTAGTTTATGCCCTCTCCATGCAATTCTATCCATCTGTTTTTCTGGGTGTTTCCTCTCCCATCATGTGTAGAAAACGTCCCTATGGTCTGCCAATTTTCTCCTTGGTTATTCTTTGTGCACTTCATTTCTACCTTTTAGCTCTCGTTTCTTTTATTTAGGGTTTTGATGATAAATGAAGGCTTCATATGGAAGATGAGGGTTTTTTAATCTCCATTTTATCTATCACAACAAAAATTTAATGGGTTTTTTTCTTAATTTCGTGAGTTTCTTCCTACGTGACTAGTTTCTTTAATTGCGTGCTAGAATTTCCTTAAATATTGTACACGTGGAGGAATCATTTTCATCCATGGAATTAAGTTATTTATGGAATTAAGTTATTTTTTATCCCTTGAAGGATTTCATCAACCATCTCTTGTTTATAATATTCTGGTAGACCTACAACCCAATCACACCTAGACAATATGAGCTCTTCATACATTTTGGGGTTGAGTTCTTGAAAATCGATGGAGGATGACCACAAAATGAACACTAAACCCTAGCATCGATTCCTCACACATATTCCTCACACATTCATAGTTGAGAGGTCATAAAAAGTGATCAACATTAGATATCATCTTTTCAAAGTCGCTACCTCTCATGCAACGAGTTAAGGAGGAGTCATGATGGGTGATTTCGAAGGGGATGTAATAGGAAATTGACATTGAAGATTTAGAGGCCATATTTGTTAGTTATAAATGTAACCTCAATAATATGTGACTGTACGCTTCCAGTTGTTCTGTCTAGTTGTACCTATCGTTAGGATTTCCTGTTTCATTTCTTGATTTAGTTGTAATGTTTCTTTGCTATAAGTTTCATCCTTTCACCTAATACGAATGCACTCTACACATTCTTGTTCCTAATCTGTCTTCCATGAATTGTCTTCTTTACTTATTATTTTGTCATGGTATCAAAGCTTAGGATGTAATCCTCTTCACAATGCCCGGAGACCAGCCAGATCCTAGGAGGAAGAGCACGCGAGGTAAGAATCTTCACAGATCCTGGAGAGGAGTCCGCAATCTTCTAAAGGAGCGTTGGAGACAACAGTCCACTTAAAAGAACATTGGAGACATCAAAACATATGAAGGCAACCCTGCAGAAGGAAAAAGCATTTAAAGTTTAGTGAAATCCTTCTTGAGGAGGAAAATACAATCGTAGCAAAGGAGAAGCTACAACAATCGTTGGATCAGCCACGGTAAAATATCTGGGCCATTAAATCAAGCCTAGAAAAATCGAGGAGTGATCAGAAGGAGAACAGATCCCAGTCATTGGATCTGAGAGAGTGGATCGACAGTTGTCGGATCTAGGTAAGTCGCATGGTTTTTAACCCTTAGCCTCCTTCGAACTTCAGAAGTTCAGAGGTTTTCTACTTTTAGGTGCAAAGGAGACTAGACTCCCAAAGTCCCAGAGAGTCGAAGTAACCAAGGACCATTGGATCCATAGGACACGTTTCAGACAATCTTCCCCGAAGCCCCGAAGCCAATCTCCACCATTGGATTGGAGGACATGTGGCATCCAATCAACGCTTCGTTGTTTCGTTGTTCAATAGAAATAGAAGAAGGAGGTTATCAAAGTCCCTAAGGCATGAAGTAGATCTGGACCGTTGGATCCAAAGGGGACATGTATCATGCGATCTCACACTTCGGTGCTAGATCACTTCGGATGTCTAAGGAGTGTGAAGGAGCCGTAGTCACCAAAGGGTCGTTTGCCCAAAGTTAATCTTGGCCATTGGTTTCATTGGACATGCGGTGTCATTTCGGAAGTTCATAACATCAACACTCCGAAAAAACGAAGGTCTGCTGAGTCAAGAACTCCCGAAGCTCTAAAGAGCTGGAGTAAATCTAAGCCATTGATCACAAAGTACACATGGCAGGATATCCTACACTTCGGAGGATAGCCACTTCAGAGGATAGCCATTTCGAAGGATAGTCACTTCGGAGGATAGTCATAAATGTGAAGCAACAACTTTTGAAGGCCCGAAGCCTGAAATTCATCTGGAATGCCCATCAATGAGGACACGTGGCACCAAATCTTTCACTTCAGAGGCTTAACACTCTGGAGGGTTTTTCGAAGTGAATAATTAGAGAGAGAATTTTCCTAAGCCCAAAGTAAATCTGAATTGTTGAAGCTTGAGGACACGTGTCGATAGATCTGACACTCCGGAAAGTTAACACTTCAGAGGTTTGTGGTGGTGTGCATCTCATAACTCCTGAAGCCAGGGATTCTGAAGTAAATCTCAGTCATCCAATCAAGGGGACACGTGGAGGCAGATCTCTCACTTCGGAGATTTGAAACTTCGGAGGTTAGCCCGAGTCAGCAGACGGAAACTATCGAACGTCGGAGTTTCAAAGTAAATCTTGGTCGTTTGTTTGCAGAGGACCGTTGGATCTACATATCTATGGATAGTTCGTCGCTTCGACACTTCATGAGTTTTGCGATTAAGAGTGGTGGAAGGCTCTGAAGCCCAAACTCCCAAATTAATTGTGAGTCGTTGATCTGAGCGAGTGGATTGACATTCATTGGATCCAGGTAATTCGTACGGTTTTTAACCCTTAGCTTCCTTCAGACTTCGGAAGTTCATAGGTTTTCTACTTTTAGGCACAAAGGAGACTAGACTCCCGAAGTCCCGAAGAGACAAAGTAACTGAGGCATCCACACGTCAAAACGCCTGAAGCCTGAAGTCCCGAAGCGCCTTGTTTTCATCTCTCAATCACATGAGAAGTTGAACTTCAATTTGTTTTGGCTCTCGAGAACAGTCAAATAACACGATTCCACCATTAGAGGGGCTACATTCAATAATCAAGAGAGATCATAACTTTGTAGCTCTCGTTCTATGATAGTCAGATCCAACCAGATCGTAGCTAAAAGAGTGGTATGCCCCACATTTTTCAGACCGAAGCCACATAAAGAACTTCGCGGACCTGGTTTTACGCACAGGAAACTGGTAAAGCACGAAAATATCTAACAATGTTTTTCTATCTCTTTTCAAAATGGCCACCTCTAACCATTTAGGACCAACACAAGGGCCAATTATTCTTGGGAAGAACTATCAGAATGAGATCCTTCTTACAAGCACAAGAGTGCTGGGATCCAGTGGATCTTGGCTACTTGGAACCCGATCCAACAACCCTAGATACCATGAACAATTAAGAGAGAGATGCTCAGGTAGAATAGAGGAAAAGAGAGAATAAGGCAAAGTTATGGATTTAGAACTCATTGGATGAATCGATTTTCTCAAAAATAACAGGTGTTGTTACTTCAAAACAGGCCTGGTACATCCTACAAACATCTTACCAAGGAAATGACAGGGTGAAAATAGTCAAGCTGCAGACCTTGAGGATTCATTTTGAGACTTTAAAAATGACAGAGTCTAAAAACGTTGATCAATTTATGAGCAGAGTCGTGGGAATTGTAAACCAGATCAGGTTGATTGGCGAAGACATCCTTGATCATAGGATTGTTGAGAAAGTGCTCAGAAGTCTTCCAAATAAATTCGAAATGGTTGTTACAACCATCCTTGAATCCAAGGATCTGTCAAATTTTTCAATAGATGAACTATTGGGTTCTCTATTGACACATGAGACCAGACTACATATCGAAGATGAGTCAATAGCCAATGCCTTCAAGATTCAATTTTCTTTCAGGAAGGAGAGAGGGAGAGGAAGAGGAAGAGATCACCGAGGAAGAGGGAGAAGTCCAAGCAATAATTACTCAAGTGAAGGTCACATACATCAAAACCATAATTAGAAATTCCAACCTCAAAGAGGTAGAGGGAGAAGATAAAATGATAAAGCAAGCAAACAATGATACTACTGCAAAAATTATGGGAATTATGGATCTGAATTTCAGAAGAAGCAAGCATATCAACACTCAGTAGAGAAAATGTCTCAAATCATGAAGGAGAAACCTTAGATGGAATGTTTCTCTCATGCCACAATACTGAAGAACAACACAAAGATCTTTGGTTGTTGGATAGTGGATGCATCAATCACATGACAGGTAACAAAGATTTACTTTCATGCATTGATTCTTCTATTTTATCTGATATTACACTTGGAGATGAATCTTTAGTCCAAGTTCAAGGAAAAGGAACTATACCTATTCCCACTAAACAAAATGTAAATAAAGACATCAACAATGTCTATCATGTTCCAGATCTGAAACATAATCTCTTACGTGTAGGACAACTAGTTGAAAATGGATACAAGGTACTCTTTGAAGGAGCATCATGTAGGATATATGACAAATCTCCCAACATAAAATTAATTTCTGAAATCCACATGGCTAGGAATAGAATGTTTCCTCGGACCCTTAGAACTGCAAATTTGATCCAATCTTATGCACAAAGTGCATCCACCCCCAACAAAACTATGGTTTGGCATGCAAGATTTGGACATCTACCTTTTTAGAGTCTAAGCCTTCTACAAAATCACTCCATGGTCAAAGGTCTAGCTATCTTCAAAGAGAAAAATCCCCCATGTGAGTCTTGCATTCTTGGAAAACATAAGAGAACGAGATTTCCACAATCCTCCACTCAATCCAAACAACACCTAGAGTTGGTTCACACTGACCTCTGTGGACCAATGCAAACAAATCCAATAGGTGGAAACATTTATTGATGACTTTAGCAGGAAAATATGGATCTATTTCCTCAGACACAAGTCTAAAACCTTTGCAAAGTTCAAAGAGTTTAAGGATGAAGCTGAAAAACAGAGTGGGAAGTATGTGAAGATTCTTAGGTTAGATGGAGGAGGAGAATAAAGTTCAACAAAATTTGCAAATTTCTACAAATCCCAAGGCATAATCATGCAAACTACAAGAAGGTATACTCCACAACAAAATGGAGTGGCTGAGAGGACAAATCAGACTATAATGAACATGGCAAGGAGCCTTCTCAGAGGGAAATGTTTTTCAAATCTATTTTGGATTGAAGCATTAACATGCTCAGTTTATCTTCTGAATCGATCTCCAACCACTAGTGTCAATTTGAAGGTCCCTCAAGTAGCATGGAATGGGACAAAATTGAATTTTGCTCATCTTAGGACTTTTGGATGCATTGCATTCACCCACATCCCTTCTGAATTGAGGAATAAACTTGATGATCGAAGTGAGAAATGCATTTTTATTGGCTACAGTGAGACATCCAAATCCTATAGACTCTACAATCCAATTGCAAAGAAACTGATTCTCAGCAGAGATGTCAAATTCCTTGAAAATCAGTTATGGAGTGAGTCTGAAAATCACCCTATGGACAGTCAAAATCCATTGTTTCCACTTCCTGAAAACACAAAAACTTAAGGACAACAAACACATCATCCTGTCCTTCCAAGATTGCAGGTACAAGAACAACTTGAAATTCCTTAGGACAAATCTTCTTCAAGAAGAAATTCATCCTCTGAACTTCAAAATCAAAGAACTCAAAGCTTAAGAGAAATCCATCAGTAGTTGGATGATATTGATCAACACAATCTTTTTCCATTAATGTCATATCAACCTACATATTTTAAAGAGGTAGATAAAGAGGCACATTGGGTTCAAGCCATGAACCAAGAGAATGAATTCATTGAGAAGAACAAGACATGGGATTTTGTTGATTTTCCCAGACATAAAACAAGTATTGGTGTCAAGTGGGTTTACAAAACTAAACTCAATGAAAAGGGGAATATTTAAAAAAAACAAAACAAGACGTGTTTCCAAAGGATTATCAAAGCAACCAGGCATTGACTATGGTGAAAGTTTTTCTCCAGTAGCAAGGTTGGACACTGTAAGGACTCTCTTAGCCATAAAAACTCAATACAAATGGAAAGTGTACCAGATGGATGTCAAGTCAACCTTATTGAATGGTGTCTTAGAAGAAGAGGTCTATGTGGATCAACCACCTGGGTTTGAAGTCAAAGAGAAACCAACCAAAGTGTATCGGTTGAAGAAATCCTTGTATGGATTAAATCAAGCTCCAAGAGTTTGGAACAACAAAATTGACACTTACCTGATCAAGAGTGGTTTCAGCAAAAGCCAAAATGAGCCAACTCTATACAAAAAAATAGATCAACAAGGTAAAATTTTGATTGTATCTTTACATGTTGATGACATGATATATGATGGAAATATTGAGTTAACCATTTTTAAACATGCCATGCAAATATTTAGTTGGCAAATATTTAACAGACAGTTAACAGACAACGAATGCTTGTCAGTGATGGAAACAGTGAAGATGACGCAACAATGAAGATGACATGAGAACAACAAGTTTGTAATTGACAAGCAAACATAAGATAAGTTCAGGGAAGTGAATGATCGAAAGCAGTGAATGATCGAAAGCAGTGAATTATCGAAGGCAGCGAATGATCGAAGGAAGCGAATGAGCGAAAGTTTGAGAAGAATCTCTTGAGAAGAAGAATCTCTGATCGTTGAAGAGGGAGACAGATCTTAGCTGTCAGATCCGATCACAGGGTTTGACCACTGTTGGATCGAGGAGAATCTGCACGGTCTTTAAAGTGCAAGGAAAAGTGGGCACAATCACAATATGCAAAATCACGATGAAATCTGAGCCGTCAGATCAAGCTTTGATCTGGACCGTTAATTCCATGGAGTATCGGGGATCGAGAATTTGAAATGACAAAATCACTTGACCTCAAGAACCCCGATTTTGCGATATGCGATATCGTGATTCAATCGCAGCCATTGAATTGAGAATGACATCTGGACCGTTGATTCTTTGAATGGAGTATCGGGGATCGGGACTTTGAAATGACAAAATCACTTGACCTCAAGAACCCTGATTTCGCGATATGCGATATTGCGATTCAATCGCAGCCATTGAACCAAGAAGTGATCTGGACCGTTGATTTAACTCCTTATCAGAGTTTTGTGAATTGGGACTTTGAAGTGACAAAAAAACTTGACAACAAGAACCTCGAAATCGCGATATGCGATTTCGCGATTTAATCGCAGCCGCTGAATAGAGATCAGATCTGGACTGTTGATTTAACTTCTTATCGGAGTTTCGGGGATCACGAATTCAAGAGGCAAAGAACACAATGCAACAATTCGTGATATGCGAAATTGCGATTGAATCTGAACCATCAGACCACGAAATGATCTGGACCGTTGATCTGACCTCTTCACGGAGTTTCAGGGATCGGGATTTGTAAGTGACAAAATCTATGAACGCCAAGAATGCCGATATTGCGATGTGTGAAATCTCGATTGGATCTGAACCGTTCAATCAAGTATTGATCGGAGGGTTACTGTTCTTTCTCTCAGATTAACTCCTGAGTTTGGAATCTGTTAGCAAAATGGACTCATGATTGCAAATCAGTTAGCGTTTCAGTTGGCGTTTCAGGTGCTTAGACAGTTGTTGTCTTTTTGCCTAAGGAGTTGGGAAGTTGAACCGCCATGTTAGAGTGTATAAAATAAGATGAAACAGACTATGTCGGGTTGATGGTTCTGCAAGTGAAAAAACAAATATGAAACTGTAAGAACAGAGAAGAAGAGGATGCGCAGGAGGAGATTGAGCATATGTGCAATGAAAGAGTAAAAGCAGAGGAGAAGGACAGAAAGAGCAGAAGCATAGCAGAATGATAGAAAGAGAAAAAGTAGAGCAGA
>SNQJ01S0206062.1:0-16409 GCA_010110895.2 Picea sitchensis | reverse complement strand
AGGATAATAAAAGGGCCTGGGACTCAAAGCTCAAATTTTCACTTTGGGCCGATCGAGTGACAACGAAGAAATCCCTGGGTCTCTCACCCTTCCAGCTTGTTTATGGGATTGAGGCAGTTTTCCCCACTCAGCTTGCCTTGCCTATGGAAAACCTTCTCCATGACTATGAGGGGGAACCTAATCTTATGCTCAGAAGAATTCATCAGATGGTGGAGGTGCAACAGATCAGAGAACAAGTCCTGGACAGAGCTTACAACCGTCAGCAGAAGATCAAACAGGCTTTTGACAGGAAAAACAAGAAGAAAGAATTTGAGAAGGGTGATCTGGTGCTCAAGTGGGATGCACCCAGGCAGGAGAAGGGCAAACACAGTAAATTTGATGCCCTCTGGTTCGGGCCTTTCAAGATCCTGGAAGTGTTTTCCAACAACACCTACAGGTTGCAAGATCTGGAAGGCAATAAAGTTTTCAGTGGCCCAGTCAATGGGCATTTCTTAAAGAAATGTTTTATGTGAGCCGCAGTCGGCTCATTTTGCTTTGTTTTGTAAATATTGTTCTTTGTTTTTGTCTTTCATTTTTCGGACTAATAAATGACTCCATAGCCCAACAACAAAGGCACTAAGTCTGCAAAAGAGTTCTTAGAGCATCACAGGGATGACTCTATCCCCCATGGAGTCAAATGTTAGCGATATTTCTTGTATAGGGGGGGTAGAATTCATAAAAGGGGTAAAAACCCACTTGTCCAAAGTTTCGGGCTACAATGCGCCCGTGGTAAGCAGCAAGCAAGACTGAGCGGTCCAGATTTGCGAGCCCAGATCGACGGCGCACAGTGAATTCCGGACCCCCCTTGCCTTTCGACCTTTAAGCGAGGGGGGGGGGGGTCCGGAATCAGGGGCGCACCTCTCCGACGGTCCAGATGAGTGCGCCCGGATCAACGACGATGAATATCATTCTGGACCCCCCCGCCTTTCTACCTTTAAGCGGAGGGGGGGGGGGTCCGGAATTGAATAAGAAGCTTCCTACGGCTGAGATTTTAGTGCTCAGATCCACGACGCCAAGGCAACCACGTCCTTCTCAGTTGCCCTGTCTTTAACCCTGGGTGGGCCCTTTCTCCCATCATCACACCTTCCTTTCCACCTCTCCCTTGCTGCCGTGTGTCATCTATTCACCTCCCCATCTCCGCCCAGGTGGTCCATCTCCCGTCCCGTTGTCCAGTCACCACCTGCCACATATCCTGCTCCTTTTTCACGTCAGCCTCTCACCCGAAGGCGAATCCTTCCGTCTTCTTCCCCCCTTTTCTCCATCTGATGTCCTCCGTCATCTTCCTCTCATCTCGTCACTTCTCCCATATGCCCTTATARCCYGGCGTCTCYGTTCCTGTCATGCGCCTCACCCTCCGCGCTGGCCTCTGTACCTGTCCCTCAAGCTATTCAGTTATTCCAGGTGGCAGCRCGAGAAGTCGTCCATATCCCGAAGTGCTGAGTTGGCTGAGCCGTTCCCAATCCCAAGAAGCAGTTATTGAAGCGGTTGGTGGTGGTTAGACATCGTCTCCGCCATTATGGGGACGTCCTGCAATTAATTAAAGGCACGTCGATTCGCTGAAGAAACTATCAGAAGACTGATCGTGTCTGCCATAAGGTGCACGACCATTCAAAGATTGCAGCTTCGTGTTGTCAGAAGCCATGCAGACGCAAAGCTTTCAATGCTGCGTCTTGATCTTGTTGCTGTTGTTGTTTTGAGTATATGTAGGCATTTTTACCATTTTTGTATCTATCGATGGTAGAGCTAAGCTCCCGACTGTAAAGTTTCAGCGATACTCTGGTTTCCTGGTTATGCCTCTGTGTTTGAGACTTCTTGGTTTATAACAAACAGTTTCCTTTCTTTTCCATATTTGTTTCATCTTTGCTAGAGGGTTCACAGTGAAGGATTCACGTGGACTTAACAAGCTTGTTGCGATAAAGGATTTGTTGCGGCATCTTCGTATTCTCTGGTATATGTGTTTGAATGTAAAAGGATTTTGTGTTCGAATACATTTCTTCTTCAGTCTGTGATGAACCTGATGTTTATTATGGATATTTGCACTCTTCTTGCATAAGTCTTCCACCTACTCACCCTTTACTACGACTCACTGTTTGGAGTTTATCAAGACCTCACTCATTCATGCATGCCTGGTCTGGTTTCTAAGTTGATACAATGTTGTTCTAAGTTTTCCTCCATTTGATCACCCTTTAAACAAATCGTGACATAAAACTGATGGGCTTCGGGCTCTGCTCCTGCTAGCAATCCAGGAGTGACTTCCGAACGCCAACAGGTTGACACCCCCATACTCATTACGTAATACCAAATCCAAAAAATACCTAAAAGGGGTATGAGATCCCGTGATCTCCTCTTAGTCTTGCGCTCTACCTTCGACAGCCTGTCGAAGTCCAAAAAATAGGTCCAACATGACCAAGGATCTTCAAAACTTGGTCAAGGGACAACAGACCCCCAACACTCACTTGTGACTCATCCCAAGTCAGTCTGATCTGGATAATTATGCCTCAAAAATATTGAGCTTGGCTCGAGATGCTTCAACTTGTTGTTGTGCCATGACCTCCTGTTCAACAAACTCTTGGATAACAAATTCGTTGATAGGTACCTCTAGGTGTTGTTTTTCTATAGTGATGACTTTCTCCAGTTATACTCCATGGCCTTCGATCTCTGTGAATAACTGGCAAGCCTTGTCTTGTATAGGTTGGAGCCTCTGAGTCACTTCGATGACTCTTCTTTGAATGACGTGGACCTATTTTTGAGCACTGTGTTGTTCTTGGGATCACTTCATTCTTTCAACAACTAACAGGGGATTCAACTGCGCCTGTATTGTGTCTGCTTGATACTTCGCCTCTTGGAGTTGTGACTCCAGTGTCTTCAGTTCTAGATTCTTAGTGAGTCACTCATATGTCTGGGCACTGTGATCAATCAGTTGCTTGCATTCCATGGCAAGGGCATTTATTCTCTCAACTGTGCCTCGAGTAGTTGCATCTCTTTGATCCCTCACATCCTACGGAGTGTCGGGCACTGCGTGGAGCTCCAAGTCTGTTATTATTTGTTGTAGCTGCTGGACATCTTCAGCGAGCTTCTCTACTTGATGCTTGACTTGGTCTTCTTTGTTTGGATCTAAGCCCGTCACAAAGTGGAGTGCTCTCTTGAATGATTCTTTCACTTCGACCTTCTCTGTGGGAAATTGTTTCATTTCTTGTTGAATCTGTGCTTTCTCCTTTTCAAACTTCATCTGGAGAGAAACCTTCTCCTGATCTACAAGTCGATGTTGTTATACGAGTAATTCTTGCACTTGCTTCAAGGCCTGGGTGTATTTTTTAGTGTCTTCTTGTGCACGACGAAGGCGAGCTTCGGTCGCATCATCTAGTTGACGGAGTTGGGCTGGCTCATCTCCCAACTCTGGTTCTCCCGATGGTAGGGGTGTTGTGGACACCGTGCGACTGGACTAAAGGTCCTGTTGTACCCCTCGGAGTTCGACCTCGATTCTGTCATACATCTCCTCCTTCTTGGATTCTTTTTTCTGCAAGATTTCTTGCGAGGTGTCATTTATAGCCGCGATGATGAAATCAAAGTCATCGACAGTGAGAACAGTCTTCATCTTAGTCACGGTGGCTATGGATTTCTTCCAGGAAGACGGTTTCGGGGGAGAAACCTTTCTCTTCTTCAAAGTATCAACCGCATCTCTAGGCGGTGTTACTTCACCTTGATATTGCTCCTCTTCTTTGTCATTGATATCTTCTACCTCGTCATCACCCCCTTGGACAGGTGATGCTAAAGTAGCCTTTTCTGAGGCACTTCTTAAGTCTTGGTATTCTTTGGTTTTCTTCCTTCTATTGGTTTCGGGTGTGTCATTATCTATGTGAGTGGCCTCTGGGCTATCAAGTTCACGATCAGACATCTCTATAGGGTCAGCGAGGATAAGGAATTTGGGTGACCATTTCTTAGTTATCTCTTCAAGGTCCTCCTCGAAAATCTTGTAGTATGACCAAAGCTCCTACTTATGTTCGTCTTCTCGCGCAGTAATATAGATGAAGTGTCTATCTGCGCGGAACTTCATGAGGGGTCATAAGCGTTGTCCGATGTTTAGCGTCATGCGAGGTTCGGCTTCAATATCCCTCTTCAGCTAGAGGTAGTATGTGTGAAAGACAACATTCGACTTCCACTCTTTCCCCATATTGCTCGAGTACAAGAGCATGGTGAACTTTGCAGTAAGAAGATCAAATGGCTCAATGTTTGGGAACGTTGCACCTTCTAGCATCTCCCAAGAAACAAACACGATGAGGATCAGGAGCCAAGTAAAGTGGAACTTGTAGCCTTGATCCTGTGCTTCGCAACAGTCTAATTCTAGCTGATTAACTAGGTACTTCACCCAGTTCATCTGTATGCCTTCCATGCACTTCCCGCGAGGTCAACGACAAATCCTGGGACCTACGTGGGTCTGTTCTTTCATACTAGCTTCCCTGCAATTAACTCACATGCTAGGCGAACTATGCCATTCTGGATGGAGGCTACCTTGTAGCCTCACATCCCCTTCTCAACATCGTCGTATGTACCCTTGATCTTTTGTGCTAACACGCAATCTGTGGTTTTCCCTGGACAAAAATCCTGTGGGTCGGGTCCTTGCATACTCAATCCAGTGATCCTATGGATCAACAATGGATCGACTATGATACGGTGGTCTAGCCATAAGTATCGCCATGGTAACATGAAAGTAGGATCTTGACACAGGCGTTAACTTCCTGGTGCCTTCCAAAGTGTGGGATTTTCATTATGTTCAATAGGGTGGACTACGTGAGGTTCATCGTCCATGGCTGGGGGATTATTTTCGAGTTCTTCCCCTTCATCTTGGTCAAGTATTTATACGGGGTGAGCATACTATGGTTCTTGCGGTCCCCTAAGTTGAATTCCTTGAACTTCAACCTTACTATCTTGTCATGTTGTGCTCGAGCTGCGTGTATCCCCTTAGAGAGGTACACAATAACCATGGTGCACTCAAAATCTCTCGGTACACTATCATGACTCACCGCGTTGGCTAGAGGCGGGATGTAGTCGAGTAATATGGTCAGTATTAGCTTCGCATTTTCTAGGTCACCTCTGTGCTTGGTTCTCTTTTCCGCTGTTGGTCGGGATGGTCTGGATCCACGAGCAGTTGATGAGGAGGCTTGCACTCCTCTCATTGACAATGCTTGTATGCCCTCAAACATTACTCTTTTAGTCATGAGCTCAATGAGTACCTCCTTCACAGAATCTTAGACTGTGCTAAGTTCTTCGGACATACATGCTCATGGTTGCCTATCTCGGGTTTGAAGAATAACTACTCAATATAATGGGATGGATAGAGATAGCTCGATGACCACTGCACGAAGTCAACAATTCGGTGAGCTACGGTTGGAAAAAATGTTCTCGGTGCAAGGTTCGATGGAATAAGTAGATAAATTAGGAAACAAATCTTTCCAACGGTCGAGAAGCCTTCATTAATTCAGTTATGTTTATTACATCGCAGTTCCAACGGTCTAGTTGTGAGCCTTCTGATCATAAATGCCTTTCT
Organism: Picea sitchensis; assembly: GCA_010110895.2. Lineage (NCBI taxonomy): Eukaryota > Viridiplantae > Streptophyta > Pinopsida > Pinales > Pinaceae > Picea > Picea sitchensis. The sequence continues at coordinate 10,825 of SNQJ01S0206062.1, read as the reverse complement.
ACTCATTCAGGGTATCAGTCTAATGGTTATACTGTTCCCAACAACTATATTTCTTCGCCATGGTGAAGTGTCGTGTGACGTTGTTCTGATATCCTGACGAAGTTCCAGTTTTGCAAATTTTCCTTCTGCGAAGTTCCCTTTGGAAACGTCTGTAAATTTTTGATCTTTTCTCTCTTCTTACTTAGTTTTCTAGCCTGCTTTCCAGTGAGCTTCATCTTGGTATTCCTCTTTCCATTCATATTCTTATCTCCTCTTGGTATAGTAACTTCGTTCTATTGAGATTCTTTCCTAGGATTCAAGGGCAATACTTCTTCCGGGGTAGGTGCTTCAGTCTTCTGTGAGTCTTCTTGTGTTCTTCCAATGTCGACATCCAAGTCTCTAGTTTTAAATAGATTCGATCTGTTCTCCTATTTTGCAATCAAGTGTGAAATCTTCCTGGTCATGAAATCTTTTAATTCATGTTTCTTATGCTCTAGGACTTCTTCTTCTTTCCTTCTGGCCTGATCCCTCTCAATCCAAGGTTTTCCTAGTAATATAGCAAATGGGGCGTTGTTCTCAATAAATTTAACAACTTCAAATTCTTCCTCTGTCGAAGTTCGATGAGCCCTCATAGATATCTGGGTGAGATTTCCACATGAAGGAATCATAATAGGATTTACTAAGGTTTCCCAAGTTCTTTCTGTTATAATATTCACCTGTGTTTCTTCATCCAGAACACAGTCTATGTCGAAGTCTCCATTTCTTTCTTCCATGTATTCTTTTTCTTTGAATATCTCTAATAAGTTGATATTTCAGTGGTCATTCATGATTTTTTTCATTTGTAGTAATACAATCTTTGATTCTTTATGGGGTTCTTCCATGGTCTTAGTGTCTTGACCTTTCTTAGGGTCTTCTTGGCTGATATTCATTCTTTCAACCTTAGCAATCATTCTAGGGAAATCCATAACTTCATGATCCATAGCTTTACAACAAAGACAACTAGGTCTTCTACCAGGGCATTCCTTAGAAATGTCTCGATCTTATGCAACTGTAACAAAGAGTTAATCCTCTCTTTATTTCAAAAGATCCCCAGCCCTTCATGTACTGTGCACTGGAATCATAGTAGCTAACCTGCAAAAAATTCTTTCTAGGATCCTGCATCCATTTGTTATTCATTCTTTCTATGCATAGGTATAACATATATTTCATTATTTCTATCAGATCTACTCATATCAAACCTCTTTTCTTCTAGATGTTCCCTATTTTTCAGGCTAGGACAAAATTTATCAAATATACCTAGATCCATACTTTTGAAACAAAAATTTCCACTAATCTTACTTTCAGCAGAGCACAAAGCTTCCAAATCTAAAACTTTTCACTATTCTTACCTCTATCAAAGCACAAAGTGTTCAGATCTTGCCTCTTTTCTTCATATCGGACTTCTTTTATTAGCACAGAGCTTCACAGATAGAGTATAATACTGCACACTAGAGAGAAAAATCTATGCACAGAGCTTTCACAATTTCAGGTCGGATCTTCACACAAATATTCTCTTTCCTTAGTTCCCAGCAATCACAGTTTCAGTCCCGGCAATGGAGCCATTTGTTGGCACAGGGGTATACCCAGGGTTCAATGCTACAACAACACACCAACAAAACCCTAACTACTGACCCTTTCGGCAACACCTGTGAAGCAGATGAAGTCTCACCTGAGGTAGAGGCAGGGGTGGTTGTAGGACCCCAGTGTATGCAACCTTAGCTGGGACATAGATCTGTGATTGTAACACCTTACATAACACTTAGCAATTATATTTTAGTAGTATTCAATCTATGTCTACAACGTAGATAAACCCTAATTACAATGCAACACAGTATTCAAAAGGATTCAATAGATCCAAGCACTAAGCATACAAATAGAGATCAGATCTAGCATTCATTCACATCATTCAGCACCAAGATATCACATCAGATTCATATATCATCTAACATCGCACTAAGCATTTGAATCACATAAACAAAAGAACAACCAAAAGCACAAAACATTCACAACATAGGATGTACGTGGTTTTCCTCCACCTTGGGGCTACGTCCACCAACTCTTCATCTTCTTTATTAGCTTTCTTCAACCTTCTTACATGCACAGAGCCTTCCGATCAACTTCGCAGAGGAAAAGAGATCTGCACACTCTTTGCTAGATCCTCCTTCCCCAAGCTAGGTTACAACACAAAGCCTACATACAATCCCTTAAAGCCACTTGCACTCAGCCTTGCAAACCTACACAAAGCACTTACAACTGTTACTTGCACTTAGCACCACTTACAACTGACTTGGCATTCACACTTATCCATTCATACTCACTACACCGCCTAGCATATATTTATACATTACAAAATCGGGCCTAAACATGGGTAAACCCATGGGCTGACATCCCCATACATGTTACATAATCCCAAATCCCAAAAATCCCTAAAAGGGGGCTGAGATCCCGTGATCTCCACTTTGTCTTGCGCTCTGCCTTCGACAGCTTGTCGAAGTCCCAAAAATAGGTCCAACATGACCAATTATTCTCAAAACTTGGTCAAGTGCCAACATAGCATTTTTCCAAGTTTTCATATAGTTTGTGTTGTCGCAGGGTGTGCAAAACCTGATGAATATGCTACAAGTGTTCTTCCCAAGTCTTGTTGTAGATGAGGATGTCATCCAGATACACCACTAAAACATTATTAGTGAAATGTTGTAGGATATCGTCCATCATCCTCATAAACTTTGTTGAAGCATTTGTCAAACCAAAGGGCATGACCAACCATTCAAAAAGACCTTCTTTTGACTTGAAGGCGGTTTTCCATACATCTGTCTGTTCTATTGGGACTTGGTGGTAGCCAAACTTCAGATCAATATTACTGAAGTATTTGGCCCTCATGAGTTGATCAAGGAGGTCGTTGATTCAGGGAATTGGGTATCGGTTTTAGACTGTAATTTTATTCAGGGCCTGGTAATCAATGCATAGTCGCCAGGTCCCATCTTTCTTCTGCACCAGCACGATTGGGCTCCCACAAGGCAATTATTTGGGACATATGTGCCCTTTGTGGACCGGTTCTTGGATTTGCCTCTTGATCTCCTTGTTTTATAATAGAGAGCGGTGGTAGACTGTCCCATTGGGTAGTGGTGCACCTGGGGTCAAATCTATGGGTTGCTTGACCTAACAGTGAAAAGGTACCCCAGTAGGAGAGGATAAGATATCTGAGTATTCTTCCATGACCTTATCCACTTGCTTCTGTTGTGTGGAGAGATAAGTCGTAGAAGCCCTAGATGTGGTTGCAATCTTTCACTCACTTTGAGAGAGAATCACAAAGAAGGCAAATTTCTCGGTCTGAGAGATGACCTTCCTGCATTGCTTGGTAGAGATCAAGGAAATAACACTAGGAGGGGTTGCCTCGGGTATCCTGTACAATTTATTGTTCAAATTAATAATAACACTACGAGGCCTAGACTCATATACAACATAACATTTCCATAAATAAGGTTGGACCAAAAGAACATTACAAACTTTGAGAGGAGCAACATCACACAATACCTCATCTTTGAAGGGCTTGATATTGTACTACACTCGACACTATTGGCTGACACAGAGATCGCTTCCTTGGCAGATCCATCCAATGGTGTAGGGTTGTGGATGCGACATTGTCGACAGGGAAAGTCTCTTGAAGACCTCTGCTGAGATGAGGTTCTTTTGGGTAACGCTATCAACGATGAAGTGCAACGGGGTACCTTTTACCCACATCTGTGAATGGAAGAGGTGCTCGCCTTATTTTGGCTCGTTTGGTTCACTAGGATGGAGCTTGGTGGTAGAAACGGTGGCACTGGGTTCCGTTTCAATTATTTGTCTTCCCCTTTTTGGTTCTAACTCTAAGTCAGAACCCTCATCTAATTCAGAGGCTTTCACTTTGGCCACCAGTTACTTCTTTCAGTGAAAATCAACAGTGTTATGCCAAGGGCTCTTGTGGAAGTTGCACCACTTCCTGGTGTCTTTCTTTGTCTTTTCGGTGTCCTTCTTTCCTTGCGGCTTGGACTGGTTGTCCTGATATTTTCCATTTTTTCTCTATCTTTTTTTCTGTGGGTTGGGGCCACCCCTTCCTAGCTTTTCTTATGATGGGTTCCCAGGCCCAAATTTTCACGTCTTTTGTTTGAGCTTCTGCTCGATTTTGACGGAATACACTGTATTTTAAAGGGTATATTTGTAAGGAAATGAGGAACACTTCCACACTAGCAGAAGAGAGGAAGAAATATCTAATCAATAAATTAAATGAAAAATCAAACACACCATACATAGATATTTTACCCTAGAAACACAAATGGGAAAAATAAGATTCCTTGAGTGTTTTTCCCTCTTGTTTTCTTATTCCTTCAGAATAAATGGTTGCATGCCTAACCTTGGTCTACACCTAAGACACAATCGACATCATACCTTCTTTCTTTACCCAAGAACAACTCTGTATCCAATTCGACTTACATCTACATGACCAACAACCTCTAAAATGATTTCTCTAAATATTATCCTTTACAACATTACAACAAGCCTTATTTATAGGATTTACAGTAGGAAAAACTCTGAACAAAGGTGCTAAAAAATGGTTACAGATCCTCTTGGGATTCTATAACAGTTGACTCTAATTCGGTTTACCAGTCGATTATCAGTCGACCTCCATTCGGTCTTTAGTCGCTTTGACAGTCGATTATCAATCGACCTCCATTCAGTCTTCAGTCGGTTTTCATGTGCATGCATGTCGAACTCTTGTCGATTGACCTCTTCGACTTGATGTTGATTTATTTGAATTCGAATTTACTTGATCGAACCACCTTGACCTTCGAATTTCACTATCATTTGATCCACCTCGACTAGACTTTCACTGCAAAGAATACAAAAACCCAACATTCTCGCACTTGTTATCTTCTTTGTTGAAACTGGGAGATTTATGAACTCTCATTCATAGACCCATGTAAACAATGTCCATTTCCTCTCTACACCAAGAGAACTTCACAACACTCATAGACTTGGTCAAAGGGTTTGTTATGTTTTCCAAAGTGTCTACTTTCTCCAGCGGCACCTTGTTTCTTTCCACCACGTCTCTCACAAAATGGTGTTGTACATCATTGTGCTTTATCTATTGAATGATAATATGGTTTATTGGCCATAAATATTTCACTTTGACTATCACAATTTATCTTCATAGATATCTGCTCAAATTTGATTCGTGAACACAACCTTTGCATTCATAGTGCTTCTTTGCTTCCATGAGTGGTTTCCATGTATTCATCTTTTGTTGTTGACAAGGCTACAACCTCTTGTCTCTTACTCATCTAGTTGATTGCTCCACCGAATATCTTGAACACATATCCACTGGTCAACCTTCGACGATCTAGATCTCCATCCCAGTAGGCGTAAAAAAATACATGTACATTTAATTCATTTTAACCTCCAGGTTTTCCTTGGTAGCATATAGCATAGTATTTTGTGCCACACAAATACCTAAATACTCTCTTGACAATTTTCTAGTGCTCCTTTCCAGGTGTCGACATGTATCTACTCAACACTCCTACTGCATGGGAAATGTATAATTGAGTGTAGACCATTGCATACATTACAATACCAACAACACTTTCTTAGGGAACATATTCCATGTCCTTCATTTCCTCCTGTGTCCTTGGACATTGTTTAGAAGTTAGCCTTTCTCCCACAGGAATTGACACCATCACGAGTTTGCAATCCTACATGTTGAAGCATTTCGAGACCATTTCAATATAATTATTCTAGTTCAACTAGAGTTTTATAGATGCATGATCCCTCTTGATATCCATTCCCAAAATGAAGTTCGTTGCACCAAGATCCTTTATGTCAAACTTGGAGGATAGTTGCTTCTTCCCCTCCTTTATTATGTTCATGTTGTTTCCAATTAGCAACATGTCGTCGACATACAATGCTACATATATGAAATTCCCATCTTATTATTTGGAATATATGCATTGATCATCTTCACTTCTCAAAAATCCCAAACTAAGGATGTATGTGTCTAACTTTTGGTACCACGTCCTTGGTGGTTACTTTAGACCATAAAGGGATCTTTTCAATTTTCACACCAAATCTTTATTACCCCTTACTACAAATCCATCAAGTTTTTTCATGTAGATTTCTTCTTCCAGGTCCTCGTGTAGGAACATTGTCTTTATAACCATATGTTCTATTTATATATCAATTGTTGCATCCAAATACATTAGTACTATAATGGAAGTTAATTTTGCAACAAGGGAAAAAATCTCACCGAAATAGATTTCTTCGACTTGGGAATATCCTTTTGCTACTAGTCAAGCTTTGAATTTCTTGACTTGATCTACAATGTTTATTTTCTTCTTGAATACCCACTTTCTACCAACAATATTTCTTCCATTTGGTAATTCTACTAAATCCCATGTCTCATTCTTATGCAAGGATTCCATCTCTTTGACCATGGTGTCCTTCCATATTTTTCCCTCTATTGATTCGACTACCTCCCTTACCGACTTGGTATCTTCATCAATGGTAGTCAAAACAAATGCAGAATGAAAGTTAGGCGGATTGTACCTATCGATTTTTTTTCTTACTCGTTCTGACCTCCTTACAACATGGGTCGATTGTTCCATCTATTCATCCGATTCAGTCAACTTATCTAAATCACCTTCTTCATTCATCACCTTCTCCATATTATTCTTTGTTTGAACCATCACTTCATATTGAAACTTCCTTCTGAGTTCTCTAAAGACCACATCTCGATTGTATATTGTTTTCCTTGATGCAGGATCCTAGAGCTTATATCCTTTCATTCCTTCTTTGTATCCAATGAAAATACACTTGATTTCCTTCTTGTCCAACTTGCTCCTCTTTTCCTTGGGAACATGCAAAAATGCATCACAGCCAAATACTTTGAGATGTGAAACTAAAGGCTTCTTACCATAACACACCTGACGTAGACCCTATCGGCCCTCAGGACTGAGATCCACTCATAGGATTGTTCTATATTCCCTTGAGATAGATCGGCTCTTCCGATTCCCACTGGAATCTGCAAATTATCGATCCACAGGTCCTTTTTCGCAACTTGAAATATCGTGAGTTCGCGAGTTGAGACTCCAACTCTTCCTCCTCCAATTCCGTGATATGGCTATAGCTCTTACTCTGTCAATGCCTTCCTCACGCGACTGCTGGCTAGTATTATCGTTGGCTCCTCTCACCTCTCTCGCCTTCGCGAGTTTCAACGTCGTGCCTTCGAGCTCTTACCTTATGAACTCCCGAGAAGCGAGAAGTCAATGAAGTGTTGACTCCCTTCCTCTTGGCAACACGTGTCCACCTGTCTATTTTCTGGGCCCACCTTCATGGTTCTGCCACATGTCCCTCGTGCTGGCTTCGGTGCTTCATGAATTCACCTTTCGCGATTTCGGGACTTGAAGTACCCGACTCCTGGCTCTCACCCTGCGAACCTCCAAGTTCGTGAGATCCTCTGATCTCTGACACCTGTCCTCGTTCGATGGATGACTTATATTACTTCGCGACTTCGCTACTCACCTCTTCGGGACTTTCGGGATGAAAGTATCGACCTCTTATCCTTCGATATGCCGAAACGCAAAATTTCGACACGTCGTCTATGCGGGTCCCACGATGGAACTTCCCTCCTTTTTCAGAGTTTCGAACCTCGCGAATTTGAGAGTCCTGATGTTGAACTTCCGACTCTACAACTCACAAAACCCCAAAATGGTCAACAAAGTCTAACTTCCGTGTTGGCGAGCACACCACCTATCCACTCTCAAATGGACAGTCCTGATTCTTTTCACAACTTCGCCACTCGCGAAGTTGAAAAAAAATTCTCTTTCAGACCTCCTATATCCGAGTCCCCGATAAGGGTGATCTCGCGACACGTGTCCTCCTTCTAGCAAACGACTCAGATTCCTTCGCTATTTCAGGACTTCACCTTTCGCGAGTCTCGCTACAAAGGTTTCAACCCTTCACCTCCCAAAACCCTGAGATGCAAAATATGTGGGTGATCCAACGGCCCTGTTGGCCCAGATCCTATGACTAAATTCGCCCCTGAGCTTAAACCAAAAAAAACACACCCACCGTAAACCTCCTTGCTCCTCTGCAATATCTGACAGTTCTCGGAACCTCGTGAATTCCCCTCAGAGAATTTTGACCGTCCAAAGCTCCCTTGACGATTTTTGAGAAATGATCACGGTGTTCTTCCACGAAATTCCTCCTTCCTGCAACAACGTCGCTGCACCTCCTTACAAATCTTCAAAGCACTAACCCTCTTGAGCTTGATTGAAAAAAAAAATCCTCAAGTCCTTTTGGGGAAAATTCCTTTGCACACTCCTTGCGGAAATTCTTCAAATACTTCCATGTATTTGAGCCTATTCGACTCTGCGCACTCCCTGCGACAACAGTCTTTCAACAACTTTGCTTAGTTTGCAAACACTGAGACTTCACTCAGCCTATGCACTCCTTGCACGACTCCTTGCTTAATTTTCACTTCTTTGAGAATGAGAACAAATGCTATCTCTCCTGAGCTTGCAGAGACGAACTCTAACCTCTGTCAACGCACAACTTGTGGACAATTTCACTGCACTCTTTGCAGGAAACTCTTGCTCAGACAGAGAAACAATTGAAACTCATTCTTTACTCTCCCTCTCTTCAGATTTCAGACATTTAATCCGAAATCATACATTCGTGCATCAAAGCAAATGCATAACAGAGAGTAACCAAGCAAACATCAATTAGCATATACAAACACATAAAGCAATTGGACACCATGTGTTTGAACTAAAGATTTCTTGTATTAATCCAGAACTTCTGTACATGGGGTCTTCTACATAGTTTTCTGCTCTCCTATGCTCTCTGCTCTCTTGATTTATTATGCTGCTTAATTGTTACAATGATACAAATGAGGGTGTCTATATCCCGTTTCCCTCCAGCTCCTAAAACTGTCTAATCTGGGAATTCAATTCTATCTACTTACATTAACTAACATAAATGCCTTCACCTACTACAGACGAGAGAGATATTCTCACAGTCTGTGACTATATGGAAGTAAACCCTTCCTTAACTATTACATTTAAGTTTGGCGCACCCACTTCAAAATATTTTAAACAATTCATCATGTGCTCAAAATGCGTTGGTGTGTGCCCCACGCTCGCTTGACGTCGGCGATGATCCTGCATCAATACCTCATTTGGATTTGTATCGAATAGTGTCGACGAAGGATACATATTCACTGGATATTTTTCAGTGTCGACTGCCTCTACCTATAATTCTTGTGTGAGTCCAACACCACTAAGCATGCTCATTTCCTTGTCCATCAATGTTCTATTCATTCTCTCAACAACTCCATTTTTTGTGGGATATATGGTGTTGTATTTTGGCATGATATACCATACTACTTGCATAACTGATCAAATTCCTTTTCACAAAATTCACCATTTTTCTCAGTTCTCTGCACCTTAATATTCTTATATGTCTGATTTTATCCAAAATATTTAAACTCTTTGAATTTATCGAAAACCTATGATTTCTTCCTTAGGAAATTTATCCACGTTTGGAAAAATCATCTATGAAGGATACATAATACATGGATCTACCAAGTGAAGGCACTGAAACAAAGCCAAACACATCACTATGAACCAATTCTAGAATCCCATTTTCCCTTGTCGTTTCGGATGGGAACCTCATCCGACTTTGTTTTCCATATATATAATGTTCAAAAACGTCGACTTCTAAATTAAATTCAGGAAAATATTCGACCATACGTTTTTTATCCATATCTCAAAGTCCTTTTTCTCCAATATGTCCCATCCTCTTGTTCCATAGCATGGTCAGGTCATTTTGATGAGGACTTGTCGAGATGGGTTGAATCAACTCAACCCAAGTCGAGTCAAGTTGAGTGGAAGCCAAGTCAAATTTAGGAATATCAATTTTGTTGCATCCAGTCGAGTCGACATTCCCTAATAAATTGTATAATGTCCTAATATGAACTCCTTTCAATAAGACCATCACACCTCTGACCATCTTACATGTATCCTTCTGAAATAAATCGTGCACCCTTGCATCACTCATCTTGTTGAAACATATTAGGTTTCTTTCTAAACTCAGAATGTGTAGCACAGATGGAAGGGTTCTACTCCTCCCATCTTGTAGTTTCATGCAAACTCTTCCTCGTTTGACAATTTTGGTTGTTGATTCGTCCCCCAAGAACACATCTCCTCCTTCATATCATTCATATTTTCATAATCGTTCTCTATGTGGCATCATATGATAGTATGCTCCTAAGTCAATCAACCAAACATATTTATCTGACTATGTCCTGGTCGAAACCAATTACACATTGCCTCCATTATCTGGAGTCATCTTTCTCTCAATCAAATACTTTTCATCCGATCATGTGTTGGCTTCTTTTACCTTCAAATTTTAGTCCCTTTTGTAAATAACAACTTTACTTCATTTCCAACATCTTCTTGTTGTCGAATGAACTGGGGTTTTAGATCTACCCTTTGAATTAGACTTTCTACTGAGGAATTTTCCTTTATCTCTATTAACCAGTTGACCTATTACCACTAATGCATCTTTGGTCGATCCTTCCATGTTCTTCCTGCTGAGAGGGGGGTGAATCAGTGTCCAGTACAATTTAAAAACTTTTTCAACTTATACTTAAACCATTCAACTATATCCAATGAGCAATGAACAATAGTATAAGAGTTACACCAATACACCATAATACACCATGCACAATATATGAGAAATAATCAATAGTTATTGTTCAAGGGAAGTAATGACT